>JANHFL010008184.1:35703-60325 GCA_032468155.1 Oxyrhabdium leporinum
AAGTTCTCTCTTCCTCTGGTTTTGGATACAACTCCACACTATATCAACCCTAAATTCTATAATGGTCTCTAAAGGAGACTAAGCATATACAGGCAAGTTACATATATTCTGAGTTTTTTAATGTTAAATATGAATTCCTCAGAAAATAAGATTCAAATATTGCAAATACTATTCTCATGCTCTCTTTCATCATTGCCATCTGTATGGATTTTTTGTTTCTTTATGATTACAATTGCAAAGTTACTATAATTTAATGTTTTCTTCCGGATTATATAATCCAGCCCACAAATCATTGTAGACATATTTGTAGGTATCTTAAATTGTTTGTTTGTCTATTCTTCAGAAATGCCCAATAACCACATTTCTTTGGGCAGAATGCAACTCCAGTGACACTTTTAAAAAATATATATATATGAACCAATAAAAAGCACAGGGCAACCATCTGTTAATATTTTCCATTAACTGAAAGAACAACTACTTCATCTCCCTCGTCTTGCTTTATTTCTGATGAGGCTTATGGGAAATAGGTGGAAAAGTCAATTGAATCATTTCAGATATATATCTACAAGATAAGATCCAGGCACAGGTTAATTTAATTTTCTAACACACTTTTCTTTGTATCAAACTGGAATTTCCCAGGGCTTCTCTTCTTCCCCTTGTGGAAAAGAAAAGTTGGGAAAATATAGTCTACCTTTTTATAAACTTGTTCTTTAAATTATAAAGAATATTATTGACAGGAGGAAGAATAATATTCTTCTGATATTGTAGGGTAGTGTTCTTCATTCCTTATGTTGGAATATCTAGATGGCATGTGATAATCAACAGGCTTCATGCCTGTAGGAACAGTTTGTACAGTGTGTTTGCCCCTCACACTCATCACCCTATGCTTTTAATACTGAATCCCAGCATAGAAGCTTCTGACAGACATATTCTTGCCAGATAAAGGTAGTTTGTCAATCTTCCATGGGATTTGCCTATTTTGAAGGATAATTTTATGTTCCCTTAGAGTGGTAACCTTTCTCTGTAACAGCAGTAGAACTGTCAGATTTAATGTGGGATGCTTCCATTGCATCTTTACCAGTTTTCACTGTTACTTGATTTCTGTCTCCCTCAGCTTCTCCTGATCAGCCTCCTGCAGCTTATTACATGTGCACAGACCTACAACTGGCAAAGCATTGTGCTTCCACGTCCTTGCTAGTTTTCGGGGTGGGGGTGGGGGGTTGGTAGCTTTAAAAACAACAACACAATTTATCTTGGAAACAAATTACTGTAGAGAAAAGAGGTGGTGTTGATTGCCTCTTCTGCATGCACTGTTACTAACCCTTTTTCCCCTCCTCCCTTTTGCTTCCTTCCCTGATCATGTAGGCTGTTATCCCTGTAGGACTGGAGTTTTATTCGTGCCTGTTCTAATTCCCTGTTTGTTCTGTCATTCATTTTCTTGGGATTGCCAATTCAGGGAAACATATTAAGTAGTATTGCTTCCACATCTTCTGGCCTTAGATTGTGTCTCTATTGTCAAAAATTATGATAACAACTCTAAAATAAATTGTGAGTGGCATGGGAATAAGATGCTCCAAAGGAAGTAAATATATTGTGCCTGTGAGCCTGGGAACCCAGAGTGGGATGGAGCCCATCAAATGGCTTATTTGGCTGTGTGTTGTTACCTGGGGTAAGGGATATTTTTAAAAAATTTGTTTTCTATACTATGTTTTTATCATTTGTAAGCCACCTAGAGTTGTTGTGAGCAAGTAGGCGGCTATATAAATTTTCTAAATAAATATGTCTGTTATTATCTTCTATTCTAGGAGACAAAAGTCTTTAGATTGAGAACCCATTTCAGATTCCTTGTCAACTATAGTGAAGTGGAAATGTTTTGATTGTTTTAATATGAATATATAGTAGGTCGGTGGAAAACCAGAAAAGTAGACTATACTTTGAAGACAAGCGGGTGATTAAACTTGCACAACAATCATTAACTGATAGTGTTTTTACTGAGTTGTAGTTAAACCCAGCATTAACTGGGAAGCTACTTCAAAGACTCCTGACTTTTCTATAATTAGGACATACATGTAGTTGTGTTAAAATCTTAAGGTAGGATTTATGAAGACAGTGTTATTAACTTGAATAATAGGGCATATTTCACTGCTATGCTTCCTAAAACACAGACTGCTTGGATATTTGCATTTCAAGTTACTATGCAGCCCTCTGCTGTTTTAATCAAGTTGTACAAATTGCTGTCAGTGCACAGAGTTCATGTGCCAGCCACATTAAGAACACAATGTTCTGTGCTCTTCAAAACAAAATTGCTCTAGGCACAGAGAGAACAATAAGTCAACTCAACAGCTGAACTGATGTTCTCTAGTCTGGCTGGAATTTCTTACTGTGAAATCCAAGTGTAACTCAACCCAAGTGATCTCTTTCAGATAGTATTTAAGTAAGCTTTGATAATCATGTTATGGAAGTATTTCCTGTACTATATGTATACAATTCATGCAGAATCATTCTATCAAAGAGTGAATTTAGTTGATTAAGATTGTTGGCATAGAACAGAATGGGACCACTCTGAACTACTGGTAGTATATATCTAAGATATTTATATATGAGCTAATTATTTTGAAATTTGTACATTACACTTTTTTTCTAGCCACAATCCCTCTTGTACCCCCTGATAAAGATACTGAGTGGAAACTATAAAGTTAA
Organism: Oxyrhabdium leporinum; assembly: GCA_032468155.1. Lineage (NCBI taxonomy): Eukaryota > Metazoa > Chordata > Lepidosauria > Squamata > Cyclocoridae > Oxyrhabdium > Oxyrhabdium leporinum. The sequence goes on from JANHFL010008184.1 coordinate 38,404, forward strand.
CAGGAGCCTGTTTTATTGTCTGGAAAAGAAGCTTCAAAGTTCACACTAAATTGCCACTACTTTTTAAATTAGGATGACATTTTATTGCCCAGTTACAAAATATTTTGCTTTTTATCTTATTTTCAATGGATAGCTCACATAAATTCTATAAAAACAATAATATACGGTGATACTTTACATCAGAAAGATTGTTGTACATAATATATACTCAAAACTATACCTGGAAAATAGAAATATCTTTAAAATAATAGATTAGAACCTTTGGAAATTCCTTCACAACTATCAGTAGATTCTGTGTTGACACTAACACAATATGCTGCCTAAGAATACAGGCAGTGGTGGGATTCAGCCAATTCGGGCCAGTTCAGGCAAACCGGTAGGAAACATTCTGGCTGGTCACATGACCAATAAGCCACTCCCACCAAGCCACGCCCACAGAACCAGTAGTAAAAAAAATTGAATCCCACCACTGAATACAGGGAGATAATTAAGCTAGATACATGTCTACTAATCAAAAGTATCATAACACATAAGGTGACGCTGAGAGCCATAGTATTTTCGACCCCTTTGCTCCAGTGATACAGCGACTAACAACTTCAGTACTGCAAGTCTTCCATGTATCACTGTAGGTAGGTTTCATGTTCCCTTAGGCCACTCATAACATACTTTAGAGAAATATACACAATACAACACCTAAATATTGCATCAGATAGGATACTTAGAAAGGAGATTCATATTGCTCAAGAAAATAAAATACTGTTTGGATTTCCTTTTGTTTGTTTTTGCAAAAGACAAACAATTTTTACCAGCAATTGGACAGTCATAGGACAGGACTTGGAAAGTGAAAAGCATACCTCCATGGATCTTAAGTATCTGTGGCAAAAAGTATTGTTTCTCAGACATAAAGAGAGAGTTCCTAGAATTCAAAGCCACATTGCAATCCTCTTTTTATTATATTACTAAACAGTATAGACAATAGTGAATTGGATGGACATGCTTTTTGCTCTGTTTTTCCATCCAGAAAAATATATTTTTCTATTGATATACAGTAGTATAAGAGATTGCACTTAAGAGATTGTCAAATAGAAAAATGCAAGATGTAGAATGTGTATTAATAATGGAATGAAGCTCACATTTCAAAAGGACTTGAGCTCTTTGTTTATGTGAACAAAATTTCTGGTGGAAAGTGGTTTTGAATTCCTATCCAATTTCATTTTATAGCATTTAATGCTAAGTTTCTGGCATCTTGCTACATTACAATTTTTTCATGATATGTATACTTGATGATCCACAGATACCTAAAATTGTTGGCTTCCAGTGCAAAAGTCTTTTAAGAAGAGAGGGTTGTTTGGTTTTATATTAGTTTTATATTTATATTGGCAATTGTTTTTATTAGAACACAAAATAATTACTTAAGTATGAGAAGGCCAAGGGTTAGAAATTACAAGGAAGAAGCAAAGGATTACTAGGATTCAACTAAATTTTACATGGGATACAAATTTAAGAAGTTGTAGTGCCTTAAGGACAAATAAAAGTATTGTATTATGAATGTTCCTAGAGTAGAAACTTTTTCATGAAATGCCTGAAGCATTGCTTAAGCTAGCAAAGTTGTCAGAGAGAAGGTTGTAAGTAATGCAAACAAAGAAATAAAATGACAAAATGTTCAGTGTATGTAAAATTCGTCTATGGACCACTCAAATAGCAATGTTAATTATAACAAAACATTTTGGCATTGGTAAGCTAAAGAACAGAATAAAACTACATCACTTAAATGCAAACCATGCTGATTGACCTGAATCTTTTATTTATGTGAGATAGCTGTCTTGAGCATTTCTTGGTTGAAAAGTATGGAATACACTGAATACAAATGTTACATTGAATGATGGGCAATTGAACAAAATTTTGATAATACCTAAGCGTTTAGAACAGCATTGCCTGAATACAATTCTGGATTTGTTTGCAGATTCCAGTCTATAGACTAATCTCTAGCTTAGACTTCACATGTGGCCTGGTTTGGGTGATAAATTAAAGCAGAATTTGTGCAGAGATAGGCAATTGGTGCCTTGGATTCTGGAATGTCCCCAGGCATCTCTTCTGATTTACATCATACCTCTGTCTATGTTGCTTTCTAAATTATTTTTAGAGAGATGGTATTACATTGTACATCATCCAGAGCATTTCTCTGAGGGAGATGGATGGTTAAGATATATGAAATATAAACAAACAAATAAATAAATACTGCCAAAACCCTATATTCTCAGGTGGAGGAGGGAATACTTCCTCTTTTGGTAAATGATTTTTGGCCAAGGTAGACATTTTTATGATTAGGTAAGTCTCCTATGGTGGCCTGACCTTGAGCGTGCCCATTACATGATTGCAAGATTCTTAATGTGTTTCCATTGTAGAACACACTGTAACTTAGTAATTACTATGTTTACTTGACATAGGCTTTAAGCTGTATTGACAACCTGTCATGCCAATGTGCCATTGGGCTTTTCCCTTTGCAGTCATTGAGAGACATCTTGCTCATCTCTATACCTCAATTACTGGCTTAGAATGAATACAGGATTCGTGTTCTTTGAAATAATTTAACACTCCCAATTTGGGGATTGGTGGATTATACTGAGTGCTTTGGAAATTGCAAAAGGGGGTGGAAAGGGTTGGTGAGAGAGGTTATACCCAGTCATTCTCACATACATATAAATGCCAGTTCCTACATACGCGTATACATATGCATAACTTCTGTCAACAACAATCTGACTTAGCCTTCCCTATTTGGATGCCTTCCAATTGTTATTATTATTGGTTTTTTGGCAACATAACAGAAGTATTTACAACTGCCTTCTTCCATGAATTGTTTTCTACTTCCAGTCTAGCCTATGGCCTTGATGTTTCCAAGATAGTCTTATAATCTAATCAGGTCTAACCGTCCTTAGCTTTAATGATCAGTGAACACCAGAATTCTCAACCACTTGATTCCTTGTTACTAATCTTGTAACTTTATATCTAGGATCATATTTATGTGGGATGGTATTTTTAGAGCATTCTGCAACTTAATATCATTTTATCTACCTTTGAGGAAAAGAAATCTCCTATACCTTTATTTGCATGTTACTTAGCAGGTGTAATTGTAAAGATGTTTGAGATATTTGCAATAGTTTGTGCTAATTTTGCATTTTTTTTCTTTTATCCTGATCATACACCAGACAAGCACGATCCTTTGTAGTGCTATTTTAGACAGCATGTATACATTTTCTCTTTTGCTTTCATGAGCTATAATGCAGAGGGAATTATTCCATTAGAATCTGAACATAGCTTTCTTTAAGAATATTACTGAAATCTTGTCATTTGTGGTTGTTCCATTACTAAATAACAAAACACAAACGAAACTATTCATATTTATAAATTGTAATATTAATCTATAGTACAATAAAGCAAACAAATGCCTTGCTCACAACATTGATAGAACAGAGACATAATACTCTGCCTGGCAACAAAGATAAAGCTATCTGGCTCTTCCTTTTGAAGCAAATTACTCCTCTCAGTTCTTGCTCCTATCTAAATTCACCATATTCTCCCCAAAGTATCAAAGTAATTATATCCTGCCAATCTAATGCAGTGCTATTTGGCAGCTTTTTGTGTTTGGGCAGAATGCTAGTAGCTTTTGCAGCACAATTCCAGCCAGGGTTCAAAATCAGGCAGGATTTGGCTCCCTGATCCTGAGAGCTGCCATCTTCACACCATTGCCTCAGAGAACTGGCCCACAATGTGAGTAAACCTGTCTTCAGTTTTGTAGGCTAAGAACAGTTGCCTCCAGACGAGATGGGTGGCACATAAATGTAATAAGTAAATAAAATTTATCTAGTTTTTTTTAATTTAAAGTTAACATCAATCAGTTTAAGTATGGATTCATTTTAGAAATAGGGAAAAGTCAAAAACAATGTGATTTTGAAGTTTGTTTTGGGACCAAGTTCTTCTGTTATGCCAGCCATGGTGAAGACAAGAATGTCAACAAATAATGTGTTTTGGTCATGTTGTTTAACGCATATTGAAATGTTGTTGGTAGTGCCTTACTTTCCATAACATTTCTCTCTCTCCCATACAGTCCAATTGAAAGGGTTTTGTGATGGCAGAATGTTTGATTGTAGAGATGTAGCATTCACTGTTGGAGAAGGGGAAGACCATGACATTCCCATTGGAATTGACAAAGCTCTGGAGAAGATGCAAAGAGGAGAACACTGTATCTTGCATATAGGAACACAGTAAGAAATGTGGTAGGGGTGTTTGCCCCTCCCCCCCATTATTTATTTATTTATTTGGTGTCGTTAGCTCAAGTCTTGTCTTCCAGTGTCCATCTGGAGAAGCCTATATAGGTTTTGTTTTTTGATTTTTTGCAAGATTTTTGAAAGTGGCTTGCCATTGGTTCCTTCCCAGACTGAGTAAGTGAGTGTCCCAAAATCATTAGTGGTTTTCATGCCTAGAGCAAGATTAGAACTCCTAGTTTCTAGCCTGATACATTTAACCACTACAACAACCTGACTCTCAATCCACTTTTACATAGATTTTATACAGGTCTCATTTATACTTAGCACCATAGCTTGTTATGTAATGTAAATTGTTTTAGAATTGTTATGTAATGTAAATTGTTTTAGAATAAACCATTTTTAAATATATTTAAAATTATATCTAAACTGTATAGATAGAATTAAGCAATTATTTCAGATATTATTGCATATCCACTGTTTAATATAATTTCAAGATTTTGAAAAACATTAAGGGATAATAAGTGCATGAAAAATTGAATAGAATGCACAGTATATAATTGCATCCAATACGAATACAAAGTAATAACATTGAGTCCAGTATAGTATATAAGTGTTTTGCTCCAAATGAGCTACTCAGACATTGGTTTCCTAGGCAACAAATGTTTTGTCTCCAGGACCTGATATGTAGCTAACCAATTATCTCCCTGCTAGTATAAATATCCAGAATGCTGAATAATGTGCCTTATCCTGAGTCATTTCTGTTATTATTTTTTCCCATGCTTTCTCTTAGATATGGGTTTGGTGAAGCTGGAAAGCCTGTATTTGGCATAGAACCAAATGCTGAACTTGTGTATGAAGTTACATTGAAAAGCTTTGAAAAGGTGAGAATGGAATTTCTTCAAATAACAAACCATCCTGTACACATTGGATGTTTACCCACAGGAACTTTTCTACAGTGAATACATTTAGGAAGATCCATTTCCAGCTCCATCCGGCATGTTTGTCACAAAAGTTGGTAAAGATATGTCAGCTAGGATCACAGTGTTCTTGTGTGTGTTTTATTGTTTTGGGTGGGGTCCAAGACTTGTACTAGGCTTGTTCCTTTTGTACTTCTTTCTCTGGTTGTAGAAAAAAAAACATGTCCTGCCAAATAGTACTGAAAGGAGGGCAGGGCAAAATTGCTGAACAGGCTGTGCCCTTTTTAGGGTGATGGAGAATGTACCATCTCTGTAAAGTACAGGGAAGGAACAAGATGTACATAAGGTGGAGCATTAATGCCAATCTATAATGGGAAATGTTAACAGGAAGGAAACTTACATGAAAGAAATCTGTCTACCCTCAGGAGAATTGTATAGGCTTCTTTCAATATTCTGGGTTATCCTTTCATATTTTTTAACTCCTTTGTCTTCAGGACAGATTTAAGTGGAGCTGAATATAATTTGGACTGGAAAAAAAAATTATATCAATATGGAGCTACTTCAAATTTCACTCTGCCTTAAGTTCTAAAGCCAAATATAAATTCGTGAATATTTTTATATATAATTATTTCATTGCTTGCTGTTAATGTTTGCAATGGTTTTAAAAAGACTCCTTATTGGGATTAAGTAATACTAAATTTGAAATTAGCAAGAGTCGACAAATCTTACTATATTATGAAGTATAGTTTAGATTTTCAGCATTACATCATTTTCTGTTATTTGATTATTGCTATAAATACTTGGTTATAGGCCAAAGAATCCTGGGAGATGGACACCAAAGAGAAACTAGAACAGGCTGCCATTGTCAAAGAAAAAGGAACTGTGTATTTTAAGGTATGTGTCAGCATTCTAGCAATGCTAACATGAAAAAACTTGTCTCCTAAGCCTTCTGTAGTTTATTTGCTCAGAGAATCTCTCCTTCTTAACATCCACCTTTTTCTTTACCTTTCAATGATATATAGCTTTCTTAAAAGTAGAACTATCTGAAAGGTTTGGTTTGGAGAGCTTCTGAGCAGTTGATGTCCAGTAAATATGGATCTGTCATAAAGTAGCCAAAATAAGGGCATTTGATATTACAGCTTTCTGGTATTAAAATTCTTAATTGCAATTTGCCCACTTCTTTCCTATTGAAATGTTCCCCTTTCCCTTCATTCTTCTGTTACTGATTGTTCAAATTATAACCAACATTTAAGAAATAAATATGTTCCACTTTTCAACTTAATACTCCCCTTTAACTTTATTTAATCTTATTCTTAGGAAGGCAAGTACTTGCAAGCAGTGATTCAGTATGGAAAGATCGTATCCTGGTTAGAAATGGAATATGGCTTATCAGAAAGGGAATCTAAAGCTTCAGAATCTTTATTGTTGGCAGCCTTCCTTAACCTTGCTATGTGCTACTTAAAGCTACGGGAATACACTAAAGCAATTGAGTATTGCAATAAGGTAAAAACACATCTAGCCTTGTGGAGTTGGGGAAGCACTGATGATGTTTGATTATATTATTTTCTCAATCTCCTTAATTTTCATTCTGGGGCTTGCTTGTTTTGCTCCAGTTAATTAAATATACTAGAAATAAGTATCAAAATGATGCAAAAAAAAAAGCTGCACAAAGCAAATAGATATATATTTCTATATCTAACAAATATAGAAAAGTTGAGAACTGAAGTTCTTAAAGTTCTTGGATAATTATTGCATTATGTAATTAAAATACACAAAATAATTTTGTAGCATTTAGGGAGCTAAGGGCAACTTTATAATTATTTTATTTTTTATACATTTGCATTATATAATTTTATATAATGTTTAATATAGATTTGTGTCAGCCTTGGGAGGTAGTTTAGACAAGACACCCAGAAATACTAATTCTGACTTTATTGTAGGGTACATTGACAGAATACATCTCTTACCCTCATCTTTACAGTCCAAGAAACTAGGGAGGTCCCTTCTGAGATATTTATCATGTCCCCATTTCTTCTGCAGACTCAGCTGCTATTTGTCTGACAGTCGTCTAGTCTGTGGTTTTTCCTCCTCTCCCCCAAGGTCATTTCCACATATCATTACAGATTGTTATTGCATCGCCCATCAGTTGTTTTTCTGTAGTCTAAGCTACTCAGATCCTTGAATTGTTCCTTAGAGGACTTAATTTCCAGAGCTTACGTCATCTTGGTAGACCTCTGCTGAACTTATTTCAATTCCTCACTGTCTTTTTTGCTAATCAGAATGGGAGACAGTACTTCAAATGGGTCTGACCTAAGCGGATTTGAATGGAATAATCGCTTCCTATGAAGTAGCCTGTGTTCCCATTAACACATTCCAAGATAGCATTTGCCATATTGCAGATGCATTACCCTGTTGGATTCGTATTTAACTTGTGACTGACAAGGACACTCATATACTACTGCTAAGTCCCCCCATGTTGTAGAAGTGCTTTATATTTTTCCTAACCAGACAGAAAACTTTAAATTCCTCTTTGTTAAATTCTATCCTATTCATACCAGTCTTGTGCTGAAGGCTTATGGTAGATACTTTTTAAACTTCTCTTTAATCTAAATTATTAGCCACCTCACCAAGTCCTTTCTCCTCTATATAGTTTGTGAATGTCCCAATTCCTTCATCCAAATCATTGATTAAAATGCTATTGATAGAACTCCTGGCTGACTTTTGTATCATGTCTCTGAACAGTGTATTAAATATCTTGATTCTTGTTCAATATTGTTTTTCACCATTACAAGCTTAAAGCTTTTTCTCCCTAGATATTCCTCAAGTATAGAGATTTCTGAATATAGTACAGCTGGAACAATGTGTTAAAAGTGAGACAGAACATTTATGTTACTGAGATAATTATATAAAAGAAAGGCATGTGTTTTTGGACAACACTATAAATGTCTGGGCTTTATGAGTCATCATATAAACTTTGCCTGTAAGTTTTCTGTTGAGCCTCCATTTGGAAGTTTTAAGCATTATATCCATTTACATTTAGTCATACCATGTTTCTCCAAAAAGAAGGCCAGGTCTTATTTTCTTTTGACCCCTGAAAAAACGGCTAGGCCTTCTTTTTGGAGGGTTCTAATTTTTGACTCACCTAGTGGCAGTGGCACCGACAGCCCCGCCCAGCAGGCACCTCTTCTTCTGAGGCCGCTTGCCACCGCTCGCATGCATCGCTCCGACCTCCATTTTGCCTTCAGATGCCTGCTGGAAGGCATCTGCAGCTGATAACAGAGTTCCAGATCAATCCAGAGCTCTATTATCAGCTGCAGAGGACTTTCTGGAAGGCATCTTCAACTGATAACAGAGCTCTGGATCGATCCGGAGCTCTATTATTGGCTGCAGAGGGCTTTCCGGAAGGCCAGCGGTGCCATGCGTGTCCATCCGGAGCCCATTTCACAGCTGCAGAGGGCTTTCCGGAAGACTCTGATGGCAAAACAGAGGCATGCAAGCTGAAGTTTCGGAAGGAAGACTTTTTGACGAACGGGAGGAAAATGGGAAGGGGGGATTTTCCTGCCTGTCATGTATTCCTCAAGCTCAGCATGGACTGAGGGAAGGATGGCAGGCAGGAAATTCCCCTCCCCAGCTGCAGCCGGACAATTGCCCCCCCCCCCGTGCCCACGTCACTACTCACGCTGGTCACGCCCATCCCCTGGGTTTATTTTTGGGGTAGGGGTACTATTAGGCCCACCCCAAAAAAAGTAGCGTTGGGCTTATTATTGGGGTGAGTCGTGTTTTCTGAGAAACACGGTAGTAACATATTACTATTTCTAGAATATTCCATTTGTAACTGTGAAAGCCTGTGGTTTACAATATCTAAATATTCCGTTTATTTTGGGGCAAAAAAAAATCCATTTTGAAGATTAGTATAGGAGATTTTCATAATTGTAATGACAGAATATTTGAGAGGCAGATTGCTATGATAGATTTTTAAATACTTTGCTTTTACAATAATAGTGTTCTTATTTCTATAGTAGTATATGTGGCATTGTAAAACAATCTGGTAAAAACATTTTGCTTCTGAATTTTCTGTTTTTGGTACACCTGTGATAATTACACTGTAAAATTTAGCATATGCAGTATGAAGCTTTAGTTTTACTTTCTTATTTCAAAAATAGCTGAGGTTCATACTAACTGGCATTAGTAACCATGTCTTTTATTATGAGAGAATTTTCCTACTTTCAATTTATGTTAATTTTAAGAATGTTTGTTTGCAGGCATTAGCATTGGACCAAGCCAATGAAAAGGGCTTGTACCGAAGAGGAGAGGCAAGACTGCTCATGAATGAATTTGAGCTGGCAAAATGTGACTTTCAGAGAGTGCTAGAAGTGAATCCACAGAATAAGGCAGCCAAGTCACAAATTACCATGTGTCAGAAGAAAACAAAGGAGCACAATGAACGGGACCGAAAGAGATATGCCAACATGTTCAAGAAGTTTGCAGAGAGAGATGCAAAGGTTTGCACCTTGCCAGTATGGCCCCCTTCCAACCATTGTTAAATTACAGGATTTCTTATGGAATTGTATAGAAGTATTGTAACGATACAATTTCCGTTGTTTGATGCGTATAAAATGTCAAGCTTCATTCACATTCATTTATTATAAATTATTTCCAATAATCTGGTAGCACTGCTATAATTCTTGTAACTATTATACAAAAGTAGGAATGAAATAATTGCAGTCATGTTATTATGACAATGGAAAGGATTCCTTTAAAGAAGGGGTGTCAAACTCGCTATGTCACGACATCACATGATGTATTGCGACTTTTTCCCCTTCACTAAACCAAGCGTGGGCGTGGCCAGTGCGTGATGCATCCAGCCATGGGCCGCAAGTCTGACACCCCTGCTTTAAAGGATTTCTGTTTATTTCTATGTAATGGTAATCAAAATAGTTAACAAAGAACAGTGAGGTATATTTCCTTCAATCACTTTATACTTTTTCATGTGCTCAAAATGCAGCTTTATAATATCGAACATACGTAATATTTCATATACTTCTAATTTATACCAGATATATATTTAGAAAGTTCAGAGGTTTTTGTGAATTACTGATTGATTCAAAAGTTGTGCAAACAACTTTCATTTTCCATTCTGAGTCTCATACCCATCTTTGTTTTAGCAAATTTTACAGTGTTCCTAGTGTGTAATTTCTTTTTCATTGATCAGTTTACACTGAAAGGCCTATTGTTTTTAAACTTATGCTTGTACCTCTCCCCTAACACCCACATGGGGCATTTGTTATTGGCTGTAGGAGGAGGCCAGTAAAACTACAGAAGAGAAGGAGGAAAAGCCATCTTCAGAAATTGAACTTAAGAAGACAGTGACTGAAGGCAGTGAATCAGAGGGCCATGTATGATTGTGCAGCAGAAGGACAATCCTGAATTTAGCCTGCACCCAGACAGGTTTCTGAAGAACTCAGAAATTCTACAGTGTTTAATGTAAAGTTTGTTTCAATAGGCATTATTGTGGAAGCAAAAGCCTATCCAGAAGCTTCACAAGAAATGATAAAATTACTGCTGCTGCTGTGACCATGCTAAGCAGTGCACCATAAACCAAGGACAGCATGGGACCACTTCAAGTGGAACAAACGATTCAGTAACAAATACCCACAATGGTTCTTGATTATAGATGGCTCAGAGCTCATTTCAGTTTGCATCAGGCAGTGACCAGGATAGGGTCCTACGGCGATAAGAGTACGGAGCTGTCATTTATATAGATTTGGCATTGCATTTGGTTGTGTTTGTGGTAGCACCACATGGGTATATTCTGCATGTCAGAAAGAAAAGCCCTGGTGCTACCTATTCAAGGTACCACTCCCGTGTTATTAGAGTCAAGTGGAAAACAGTTTTAAAAGTCAGACTCCTGAGATTTTATTCTCTCTGTCTTGTAGTTCCAGTGGGTTTCTGTAGCACAATAGTTTCTCGGGGAACTGAGTAGTCCAAATCGTGCTATTATTGTTGTTCTTGTTATTAAACGATTGCTTGCTGGCGAGGTCCCCATTCTATTGATGACCGAGTACAGCAGAAATGCCAACTTCTGGGCGTGAGCATTTCCCACCTCTCACTCCCCACTGGGCTATAAACATGATCAGCACCAAACAGCACTGATTAGCTGCTGCAGAAGGAGGGAAAGGAATCTGGACTGAACCAGGCCATTTTTTCCCCTCTCCAGGATCAGTTGGGTGTGGACATAGGGATGCTCGAGGACAGTAGCTTTTTTCCTTTTTAATGCATTTTTTCTTGCTGTGTGGGGCAAATGTATGCAGTAACCAACTTGAATTATGTGTTGAGACCTATTGAATGCATTGCTCAAGTTTATAACATGATAGCAATCAGGATTTTTTTAAAAAAATATTTTCTTTAAAAAAATCATTAGGATTAGTTTTATCAGTAATATGGTGACATGTTTTGCAACATTAAAAACACTTTTAGAAACTAAATTCATAATTTGGTTTTAAAACATTTTGCTCATTCTAGGAATCCTTCTTTAAACTCTTGTTTGGATCCCTCTGAAGTTGTCAGTTTGTTTTTGAATGCTTTGTAAAACAAAGTGGGTCCACTCTCAATGCTGTAAACGGTAGGACTGGGCAGTGTTTTAGATGTGAAAGTGAAAAAGCTGATTCAGAGTGCACGGAAGTGCAAAGAATACCTATCTGCAACTCCTTAAATCAAACCCATCTTTTTCCAGAATCACACACCAAACCGTTGGGAGATCCTGGGAAAAAGTGAGGCTGCTTCAGGAAAATGTCTCTGAATCTGAAGCGCCAAACCATTTTGCCTTCAAATCCAAAACACCACTCAGCCCTAATAAATATTTCTTAAATATATTTTTCAGGATAAAGCAGTGAGTTTTTGCTGCAGATGGCTCATGTCAGTCTGCATTCTATCTCAATCATTCATTAATAGCACTGAAATTCATTTGAGTGTTCATTCCTAGGGAAATATAATTTTACTTAAGCCCCATTGAAATGGCAGCATGTTTGCCTCATTGCATACAATGGTGCTTATGAAACTTTTTTTCTCTGGGTCAACATGTTTACTGATCTGTGATGGAACATTACATTTCATCATGCATAGAGCTATACCTCCATTACAGAATGTGTAGGGCATTTTGCTTTCCTGTATGTCAGATGGGCAACACTGCTTTATTTTAAATTTGTTTAATATTTTCAATGTTAATTTCACTGGGAATTTAACACATGCTTAACTTTTTTTTCCCCTGGTGGTTTTCTCTGATAAAATGCAGTTTTATGTTCTTTTCTTCTTCCTTTCTTTTCTCATTGAAATCATTGTTCTCTCTTTTCTCCTATTATTCCATTATTTAATCATATCCAGGTAGTCCTCGACTTACAACAGTTCATTTAATGACTCTTTGAAGTTACAACGCCACTGAAAAAAATAAATTATAACCACTTTTCATACTTACAACCATTGCCGCATCCTCACAGTCACATGATCAAAATTCAGAGGCTTGGCAAGTGACTTGTACTTATGATGGTTGCACTGTCCCAGGGTTATGTTTTACCTTATGTGACTTGCTGACAAGCAAAGTGAATCGGGAAGCCAGATTTACTTAACAACCATGCTATTAACTTAATGATTGCAGTGATTCACTTAACAATGCTGACAAGAAAGTTTGTAAAATGGGGCAAAGCTCACTTAACAACACTTAGCAACAGAAATTTTGAATTCAGTTGTGGTCGTAAGTCAAAGACTACCTATATTAACATGGAGAGAGAAGAGATAAAACTTCATTGGCATTATTTTTATAGTTAAGTGAAACTTTAAGTTCCTTTGTTTTAATAACATGGAGATATACCCAGTCTCTGATTAGGAAAGCAGTATCTATTGGTAGTAGGTAGATCTTCTGATGGTGCTATCTGAAATCTAAATGATAGATTCTTGTTGGTTATTCTGTTCATTTTAACAGAAACTAAATTTTATTTACCATGGTTAATCCTAACTTTTGAATTGTTACATACCTCTCCACATATACGCAAATTTCTGTATAGTACGCTAAGAGATGGAAGGAATAATATGGCTGTCTAGAGTACACTGACCAGCAATTTCGGACACTTGTCCCAATGTTCATTTTGTTAAATAGATGATTATATTATATTTCTATACCAAATTATAGCCTTCAACATTACTTTCATGAGCCATATTGACATAATAGGGAGCAAGTCTTTCAGATTTAGAGTACAAGTCATAATTCTCATTTTTGCTTTCTGTGTATGAAACTGTATGAATTATTGAAAATCTTAATATAATAAGCATCCACAATAAACAAGAAAGAAGATAAAAATTCGTTCTGGATGAAAATTATCCAACAATAGCAAAATAATGATTTTTTTTATGTTGTAATATTTCACCACTGACACAGAATTTAGTACAAGCAGTAATGTGTCCTGTTGTCTTCTATTTGTTTTTTCAAAGAGGAACATGAGCAGATGGAATGTCAGTCTTAGACTATAGATGGATATGTTATTTTGCAGTGTTTGAACAGCAAATTTTGAGAAGACTCAGCTTGATCTTCTGGATGATGTTGATTTATGATGCTAGCTATGGTTTCAGTTTCACGACGAATGCTTTAGCTACAAGAAAGATTTTTTGTTTGAAATAGATAAAACTTTAATGAGTAGAAGCCTCTTCCAGCTAGGGAGGATTAGTATATGCTATTGCCCTCCAAATATTATGTGGTATCCAAAATGTGTTCCAATTCTTTTAGAAAGGTTACTTTCTGTGGGCCTAAAATCTGTGACTGAAACAAAGTCAAAGTTGTTTTAGACTTTCCACCTGTACCAGTTCCTATATTTTTATGCTATCTGTCATAATTTTAACATGGAACCCTGGGCTTCAACTAATCTTTCCTTTTTCTTATAACTGTACCATTGCTTTCTTTTCTCACCAAACTAACACTAAACTCACAACTTTGCCGAGGGCATCTGTTTAGTGTGATGTGGCTTGGAAATATATACCTCTAAGGTGGATGTTCAACATTTCCTGTTTCGCATCCTGTAGATTCTTAGCTTATTTTTAGTTACATGACTGTTGGAACATCAAGATAACTACATCTACCTCAGTAATGTGGCTTTTCTTTTGTTATTCAACTCAGCCATTTGATGCTTGATTAGTTGTTCTAAATTAAGTTAGTTCTATTCTATGCTGAAGAGAAATTCAGTTTTATTATTTCATATATATATATAGATATATATAGATTATTTTTGCTAAGGATAGTATAGAGAGAGATAATGAAGTAATTCAGTTCAGCCATCAATGAGATTTCTATATGATTTTTCTTCTGAACTATCTTTTTTTTAAAGAGATGACCACATATTTTCCTCATGTAACTTGCTGAATGATTGCTACTGATAGGAATCAATTATCCTTTGCTATCCAGAGGTTGCTGTATGCAGTGCTAGTAAACTACTCAAAGGCTACTTTTGTTGGGGTCTCCTGTTGAAGAGAGAGAAGTATAATCATTAGCAGTACAGTACACAACTTCAGGAACTGTTTTCTTAGATGTATCAATTGTTTTCAGAAACAATAATTGTTTTGTATAACTTTTAAATTGCCCCTGGACTAGATAAATATTTTTATTATCTGTGGACTCTTAGAAACGCTAATATATAGTGCTCTTACCAGGACCAGGTTTGCCAGTATCAATGCTCCACTGATAGATCTTATGTAAGGTGAGATAGATGAATTCTTCACTAATTCATTCAATTTTGTTATGTTTTGATTTCTACTGACTTACATGGGCTTTGCATTCTGCTAACAGTGGAATGGCCATAATCCACATTGTATCAGTTTCAAGATGTTACATTACCACTAACAATCTATTGGCTTACAGAGTTTGATGCTCATTTCTGGTATACCCAGAGAATACCAAATACTTAAATTCTTGTGTTGCTCTCTAATCTTCATTTTTCTATTTCGTTTTACTAAAGGAGGCAAACTTTGACATCTATATAATACCTAACATATTTTAATCTATTTCCATAAAGCCTTAATTCCACAATCAATAAGTAAACTAATCTGGCCCATTATTCCTGACTGCTTTTTTTCTTTTTCCTCTTGTGATGCCCGTATCTAAAGGATCAATAAATTATATCTGACCTTGGTAGCTAACAAAACATACAGCTGTGTCAATTTGCCTATTTCTTAGATCACAGGAAAAGACCAGGACTTGTGCCTATAGCTCTGATGGGCTCTCAGAGATATTCACGAAGAATGAGAATATTTCACTGTTTCAAAGTGCCTCTAAATCCTAATTTTGCAGATTACCACCTATCAGTCTCTCACTTTGTGCCTGTTAGCCATGCTAAGTTCAATGACACACTCAAGACTAAAATGCAGATCTATATAGTACTTCTCAGAATTATGTCTAAACTAACCTGATTTTGCTTTCCACGTGGAGTATCTTCTGGGTAGCATGGCCTAGCAATGCCTGTTAGTGTCTTAAGAACATAATGCTTGAAAAAATAGGCTAACAGTCCTTCCAAAGGAATATTGCTGCTGAGTGTTTTCTCTATAAATATTACAGGTGTGTAGAAATATAAATATTACAGATGTGTAGAAGTGGTAAATTATCCTGTATATTGTCTATTGTTGTGTCTATTTTCCTACTTTCCAAATTCTCACCTATCCTGAATTACTTGTAAAGTGGAGTGCCAAGTTAATAGTTTGAAGAGTTTTCAAATGGGACAGATTGATTTGTGAAGGGTAGGTCTGTAAATAAAACTACTGACTAAGATGCAACTTCTATCTTAACAGAGAACGTATCTTAGGCAACAGATAGTGGGGAGGAAATAAAGAGAAGTTGCTGTCTTATTTTGCTTTGTGAGTTATCCTTCTGAAAGCATTTACCTGGTCAATGTGGCAAACAGAATGTTGCAATAATGGGCTTTTAGCTTTAATTTCTCCAAGCAGTGTTTTACTTGCTTCATTCTCCAAAGTTTAGATTGTACATAAATATGTACTAAGCACACCAGAATTATGCAGGTATTGTATTGTACATCATGTTTTTTTTAAATCCTGATAGATTCTGCCCACTAATTGTAAAAGTGATCTTGGAGAAGCTGTATATTAGAGCTCAGCAAGATGTAAGATTGCAGTTAGTTTAAAATACTCAAGCTTCAGAGATTGATATGTGAGAAAGCTCAGCTCATTTTAAAAGTATAAACGTATCAGAAAAATTATAAAACAGTCCTTTAAAGTTTAAACTGCTAAAGTGGAACACCTCCTTTGCTAACCACACAACTGACACTTCAGTGACAGAAAGCACAGGGCAACAATGGAAGCTGAATCCCAGTTGAAGACACATAATGCAATGCTATTACTTTGATTTTCTGAAATATATAAAGAGTTATGATATTGACGCTGCAAGGCTTGTGCACTTTTTCTTAAAGGATTAACTATTACGTTTGGAGTGAGCTGTACAATAGCCTCTACAGTACACTTCTAAGACTTTGCTGAGAGAAGTAATGGATATCATTACTGCAACTTTGTCCAAGGACAGTTGTTCCACATCCAGCCTGAAATTGCAAGTTGCAAAATTATTTGGGGGACGGGACTGCTTTTGTGGCTATATCAATGTTCTGTATTGCTTGCTTCTTTTGAGAAACAAGATTGTTTATATTTGTGTTATTACTCATTTACCTTACTTTACATTTGCTATTGTAAGAAGAGAACCAGTTTGATATAATGGTTAAGGCATCAATCTAGAATGAGAGAGACTGTGAGTTGTAGATTCCGCCTTAGGCACAAAACCAGCTGGGCCAATCATACCCTCTCAGCTCTAGGTGGCAGGCAATGGTAAATTACTTCTGAAATCTTGTCAAGGAAACCATAGCGACTTGTCTAGGCAATCACGAGGAGTCAACATTAACTCAAAGGTACAATAAGTAAAACATCTGATAAGACTGCCTAATGAACCTGTGGGTGCCTCATTCATCCTCTTCACTGAGAGACAGTGAGGTTTTCAGCTCCTGTGAATGCAGATGTGGCCTTTCACACATTATCTTGATGTAGGCTACATAATAACTTTTGTCTCCAAGACAAAAATGAAAGCAAAAGCCACTCAAGGGAGAGAAGACTCAAAGCTTTGCTTGCCCAGCATGTGAAACTGTAAACTGTGTTTAACAAAGTATGCTAGTTAATACAAAAATCCCTCAAGCTACAGGATATATTACTGTGTTATGTATAATCACAGCATCATGGCATCATGTTATATTGTGTGTGTTGGCTTAATTTGTTATGTTAACACAACCATTGTTTGTTACTCATGGCTTATGGATTAGCAGGTGCAAAAAATAACCAGTGTTTTGATTACCACTTGGAGAAAAATGCTGAATATGCTGTTGACTTCAGAGCAGAGACTCTGCACCTCCTTTCTTCAGAGGGAATTGACTGTCTGGTGAGGCAATGAGTTCTACCCAATATTTTCTTGAAAACCTTGAAGAGCTCTTGAAGCAACAGAGGTGGGAAATAATATTCTCAAGCCATGATGCAAATGCAACAAAACAGACACCACCACCACCATCAAGTTGGTGGTTTGCTATTTGGTTGTGTCCCCGAACAATTTTCCGTATAAAGGCAGAGGCTTACAGAGCCTGTTTAGTTCTCACTAATTGGCCTTAAGGTATTGCTACTCAAGGGGACATCTGATTCTTCTCTCTTCCATGCTTCTGGAGGCAATAGAAGCCTATAATGATAAATTATACCATTGTTGTCCTATAGGTAGTTGAAAGAAATTCAGCCACAGCACAGCTTTAAATCAGTGGAAGATTTCCCCTCCACCCCTTTATGGATTTCTTTTAGAATAAGGAACCCACATCTATTTTTTCTTGCAAGCAAATCTTTCACAAAGTATTTCTGCAAACGGCATACTTTGCTATTTTTTCTGTCAAATGGCTTCTCCATGGCTGCCATATATGTGCAGGAATGCACATACATTGCCCCATTGCATATACATTTGCCACATTAAAGCAAATGGGCAGTTCACCCCAAATATGAGAGGTAGGGCAAGGGTGATGGTTGAACCAGTGCTTGACCTAAAGCTTGCAAAGTTGGACGTAGATTACTGGTGAAATATTTGTTATGCCTGCTCTTTAAATACAGAATAAGTCTTCATTCTGTGAGGCTATTTATGTATACTTAATTCTTGGAGTTTGGTCATTTTTTCATGTCCATCTAATTCATCATAGACCAGCTGAAAAATGGAAGTCAATACCGTAAAGAAAACCACTATCTTAAAAAAGGAAGTTATCCCATTTCATATTGAAATCCATCCAAAATAATTGTGATCAGATGCATATTGTTGATTAGCTACCTTATTTTCTGTCCATCAAGAGAGTCTAAAGGAATGTTTCCAATAGAATTTTAACTTGCAAAAGAGCAGTAGTATAGCATCACCCTATAAGACTTATTGAAATATAGCACAATAAATTAATATAACTGTAGTGGAACATGTCTGTGCTGAGTAGAAAATAACAAACCTGAATTCTTTTTTTAATGGTGTTTTTTAAAAAAATAAAAAAAACCCATAACTGAATAGGGAGCTGAGTTCTGTGGTGCTTAAATTAGCATATTGCTTATATATTGCACACAGATGGGTTGTTCCAACATGATCTAGAAATCTGTGTATCCTTGGAAGACAAGACCTTCCCAGAACACCTGTTACAGTGACTTATAGCACTTAAGTGTTAGAGAAACTATTTTAACCCCTATTTGTATGAAATAACGAAACAAAAATAAAATCTGATCTTTTTTCTCAGCATGTCATGCTTCATGTTTTTCTATATATCTTCTACCAATTCTTAACAAAAAGGAACTAACTACCAAATCTGGTAATGTATGCTTTCTTCAAAACAGCACACATCAGTTGAAACAAGGTGTGCAACCTAATAGAAGTGTGAGACAATTTATTGGAGAAGGGAAGTCAAGGCAAACCAGCTTTGGGAAATAAGGATGTCAGTTTAACTTGACACCAAAAGAGTGTGATGATTTCTGATATATAGCATATCGGTACTTTTGAAACAAGTAATTTAATGTTATTTGTAGCCATTAGCAATAATAAAAGCATCCGAACTTGCAAGTAAGACTGAAATGAGAAGTGAAATTTCATTCTATCTGAGCGAGGAGAGATCATGTTATGTCCTTACCAAGGTCAATTTGCCATGACATGTATTGTCTGCCTAATAAGCTAGATGAACTGAGCTGTTATTTCTATAGAAACAGAACAGCATGTCATTTAAATCCAGGAAGGGGATTAAGCTGTGTCTAACTTAGCTTGCTGGCCTTTGGATCAAGATAGGAGGCTAAAATAACTGTAAAATGGAGTGGCTCTGACTAGCATCACTTTAGCCCCTATCCCTAGATACACATGGAGTAAAATAAGAGCAAAGAAAGGAGTGGAGGCTCTGATCCCCAGAGTTGTATTTCTTACCAGAAAGCAGTGGGATAATTATGGAAATGCCAGGTTAATTGGCTTTCCACCAATATTTCTAGAGTTCATCACATAGCAAAAGATGCCACTTTTGCAACAACTAATCCAAATGCTCAATGCTTGATGAAACCTCAACTGGGACAGGATTGATTGTAAGTACTGATCAACAAACACCACCAGTTGTTGGCAGTCAATGCTCTATATGGTTAAATTTGCATCTGTCTAGGAGTGTCTTTCCCAAATTGTATTGCTATGTGAGAAAGATCTGGGAATGAAGAGTTGCTGCCTGGGGACTGTCAGATAAGGGACTGCGTAGCTGGATAATGGGTTGGGTAAAAGGCTG
Organism: Oxyrhabdium leporinum; assembly: GCA_032468155.1. Classification (NCBI taxonomy): domain Eukaryota; kingdom Metazoa; phylum Chordata; class Lepidosauria; order Squamata; family Cyclocoridae; genus Oxyrhabdium; species Oxyrhabdium leporinum. The sequence continues at coordinate 58,423 of JANHFL010008184.1, forward strand.
ACAAGGGACTCTCCCTAGTTTCTAGGGCTGCAAAGGAGACAAGGAGAGAATTGTACTTTCAGATATGCAAGTTTCTGTCAACTTAGCTTTACTAGAATTAGCTTATCTGGTCATGTTTCCTGTCTGGTCTGCCTGGTAAAACTGACAGAAATAGACTTCTGGTAGTTGGTTAGAACAGATATTTCCTTATTATGAAAGAATAGTTTGGAGAGTGTTGTATCATTCAGTGAGAGCACCCTCTTGTGAGTAATGGCATATTCAAGAGGCAAGTGAGACCATGAGAAAAAGGAGGACACCAGTACTGTAACAGTAGTTATGCCTGATTGTGACTAATGTGAAGGAAGGTAGTATATGATGGAAAGAATCTCCCTTGGAATGGGACAGCTTGCCACAGCCTACTTACTATGGCCAACTAGGCGTGGGACAACTTGCCATGGCCAACTCGCTACAGGACAACTTGCCACAGGACAATATATCAATTCAATTTAATTATTTAAAATGAATAAGAATTGTTTTAATTTTTGTCATTCAGATTTCATTTTGTCCCTCCTCTTGCATCCTTTGTTTAATGATTCTATTCCACTATTTCTTTGATATAAGTGTAACTCTTGTCTGTAGTGAGTTGTCCTGCAGCGAGTTGGCCATGGCAAGTTATTTCATGGCAAGTTAGCTGAAGCATGTTGGCTGTGGCATGTTGGCTAACAGTGAATTGTCATAGACCCAACTGTCCTTGCTCAAACCATAGGGAATGGAGCCAGACCTCATAGTAAAACTATATAAAATGCACATATGATCACAGTTAAATGATACTTAGGACCAGGCATTTTGGGAGGGGTTTTACTTCTCTACACACACACACACACACACACACACACACACACTATATCTTGCCTTCCCATTAAAATATCCTTCAAAAGTGCTAATTACCCATACATTGAAGTTTTCTGCTACCTTGTGAGGGCAAATGGCTCCAGAGTGTTAAGTTCAGGGACACCACAGCACAGAGGAAGAGTTAGCCCCCATTTCTTGCACATCGGAGCAACAATTCATGATGCCATGTGGATCTACCTAGTTTGATTAAGCAAGCTTTTTGATTTTTATATATGGTATTAAATATGAAAGATGTGTTCCAAAAATGCATCAATCTCCAATGCACATTCTTCCCAGAAACATCAATGTTGTCTATCATAGATACTTTCCATTGTTTAGGACAGGGATGGCTCTTACATTAAAAAAGTGATCTTGCTTAGTTTTGCAAAGATGTGATTGTATGCTTGAAGGATGTCACAAATTTTACACCAGTCAAAAAGGTTTGGGGATTATTATTCTGTCTTTAATTTTGCTCTTGTGCTTTCTCCATCACCTCTCTTAACATAACTTGAATTTTCTTTCTTGCCTGCAGCTAATTCTTTGAAAGCCATCTGGATAATACCATAGTAGTAAAATGCCATCTAGTGGAAAAATATTCCTGTAGTCCTGAAATGAAACCAGTTAATTAACTGAACAAGATGAGTTCCATCAAAACTAACGTAAGATCAGAGACAAGGGTCTGTGTTTTTAATTATGGGCTTGTTTTTGAGCCCAGTGCAGAACTATTCCATTAGAAGAGTAGATGAGGTAAACAGTCAAGCTTGTAGAGAGATTCATGTAGGTTTCTAGGTAACAATCCAGATTTTGAAAGTGATTTGCTGTTGCCTCCTTACAGGATATTTTCCCCTATCCCAATCTGAATTTTCTTAGCTTTTCAAAGAAAGCCAAATTTTTTATTTTTTTATATATTTTTTTTAGGAAGAGATGGTTTTGCAAATACTAGGAATCAACCATTTAGGGTTTTAAAAGGTAAAACCAAACCTTTCAGTCTGGAAACCCATTAGAAGCCAGTACATCACCAGTACATAGATGG
>JANHFL010008184.1:74144-87934 GCA_032468155.1 Oxyrhabdium leporinum
GTGGCCAGCTCAACATCACTCTTGTTGGGGATGCTTGTGGTGGACCGACTGCTCTGCCAGCAAAAATGGGCTCCTGAGGTTCATTTTCAGCTGCAACGGCCTCCTGCAATTCACTGCCAGCAAAAATGGAGCTGGGGGAGGGCACCTGTGGCCCTCCCTAGCTCCATTTTCACTGGCAGAGGCACGGCGGGCCGGTCCTTCACTGTTTCCAGGGTAGCTCCACGGGCCAGATCTAAGCACCCTGTGGGCTGGATGCGGCCCGCGGGCCTTGAGTTTGATACCCCTGTTCTATGTGGACCTTTGTCCCCACACTACCTCAATCTCTGGTTTCTGAACCTTTACTTTGAATACTGTTTCTTAGCGTTCCTCTATACTCTCTATCAGATGCTTTGAAGCAGAGATTCCAGTGATAGAACTTTTGATATCCATAGCAAATTACAGAGATCCATCCCACGTATAATAGTACTGTAGAAGGCTGCATTTTCTTTTTGAGTATTATTAAGCAATTTTTTAAACAAAATCTGTAGAGATTTCCAATAAATGTCCATATCTGTCATCAGAACTTCTTTCCTGTGGTCAACACCAAACAATTGGGGGGGGGGGCAGAGGTTTATTAAATAGATTGGTTTGTAGGAGGACACTGATGGTATTCTTTATATAGGATAGTTATGTTGTGAAATTACATAATTCAATGTGAGACTGTTTTATCTTTAAGATACTGCATTTCCATCACTTTTTGAAACCTGTTTCTACCTGCAGTTGCCCATCCGCTGGAGCAGAAGCTGAGGAAGAAATTGAAAGACACTACACTGGAGGCAAAGCCTAAAAAATCCAGAGTGAAAAAGCAGGAAAAATCAAGCTCTGCAGAAGAAGCCAATAACGCTTCAGCTACTAGTAAGGAGAGGAGCAAAACTTCATTGCCATATCAGAAATATAGCTATTGGTCCATGAAAAGGTCTCAGTGGTGTTATCTTCTTATTTGGTAGAGATGGGCATACAATCACTGAGCTTTCAGGTCATCATGCTGGCAAAAAGCATGTGGGGGAAGGGTGACCAGAACTACTACTACTACGTTTGTGTCAGAAGCACCTACCCAGGCGCTTCCAAGTTGAAAGGATTAGCTGTGACATCACCGTTGCCAAGGGGCTACCCAAGAGGGCTCCTTTCATGTCTATATTATTTTCCCACCAAAGTGGTACCTATTCATCTACTTGCATTTGTGTGCTTTGAAACTGCTAAGTTGGCAGGAGTTGGGTCAAATTGACGGGAGCTCATTGCAACACATGGCTCGCACTCTTGGGTTTTGAATTACTGAACTGCTGACCTTTCAATGATCTTCAGACTCAGCGCCCTAACCGCATGAGCCGCTGTGTCCCCTTGGAAAGATGGCTAAGCCATACTCAGAGGTGTAACCTCCATCCTTCTCTTTCTCCTGGGTTTCTGAACAACCAAAATTTTAGTACATAGACAAAAATAATCTCTTTCTATCAAAACACTTGACAGATTAAAGTAGGGTTGCTAATATTTTAATCTTTTAAGTTTACTAATTAATATTTATTTATTACACATGCTAGATTTATATGCTACCTTTCCTCGAGAAGCTCAAGGTAATATTCAACATAATCCTTCCTTACCATAATGACTCCTCTGTGGCTGATGGTGGACTTGAACCATTGTCTCCTATGTTCTAGTCCAAAGCTATAGCCACTATGCCATGTTGATTCTCCAGAAGGTATTTCATTTAATGAGTTAACAAATATATTTGTTGTGAAGAGCAATAAGCACCTGATTGTATCTGCTGGGGGAAAAAAGATCTGCATATAAATTTAGTACATAAAGGAAAAAGAAGTAAAAATAATCAGAACAAGAGCTTCCATACACCTTTATGCAATCATACCATCAGTGGAATAGACACAATCACAACTTTACAAATATACAGTTGTTGGTTGTTTAAATTCTTTCATTCTTATTATATCATATTATAATATAAAATGGAACAGAAGAGAAATCAAATCAGTTTAACACTCAAGGAAGCTCAGGATTTAGGAAAAAGATTGTTTAAATTTTGTAGGTGACAAGATGGGACTTTCAGCAAACTATTTGCCACTGTCTCATCTAAAAGAAAACAAGATGGGACAATAGCAGAAAAGAAAATCTACATGTCAGAATTAGATTCCATCTGAATCCCTGTAGAACATGGGAGTCAAACTCGATCATGTAATGTGACATATGGTGACGTATTTTTTGCCTTTGTGGAGCTGGGGTGGGCGTGGCCTGTGCGTGAGCCACCAGTTTGACAAGCCTGCTGTAGAGTAAGCAAGAGGCCATTTAAAGAGTAAGAGGGGCTAAACTTTCCACCACACCCATGATTTTACACTGTCTCCAGAACAGATGTTTCTAGTTTTACTGTTAAAATGCTAAGACTAGTGGTAGTTGCTGCCCAAAAGAGGAAGGAGTATTCTCAATGGGTAAATCTTGACTGAAATGGCCTTCTGTGGCTAGTATGGTACTAGCCTAATTTTATGGGAATCTCTCCTGAACATGTTAGACAATGCTGTTTTCCCATCAAGTGTGATATTAATAGTGGTCAGTTCCTAAGACTGCAGATACCATATTGTAGTCAAATTCATTCAGCAAATACACATTAGCCAGGGCACACCCAAAGTATCCTGTAGCAACAGGGGCATCACCATATTTTTGGCTCAATAATCAACACAGGTCAAGCAAAACATAGAACAACCCGATTTGATCCCAAAAGTCAAGGTATTTGCTGTCCCAATGGTTTTTTTTCAGGAGGCAGCTAGACTTTCTTGTTTTTTCTTTTGAAGACGTTTCACTTCTCATACAACAAGCTTCTTCAGCTCTGACAGGATAGTGGGGAATGGAAGGATTTATATTCCTTGCAGACAGCTGGTAATTTGCATCCTTTTAGAGGGTCCTTGAAGCACTTGGAGGTTTATCTGTGTCCTCAGTGTCACCTGAGTAGTGCTCCTGGTTCCTGCAGTCCTGCAATTTTTCTCTGGAAATCCATTCCTATTCCCACATCATTCAAAGGGTGTTTATCCCAAATTGTATAGCTAAAAGTCTGTAGAGATTCTCAGTCATCCAGGTTATGGTTGTCCTAAAGGTGCTTTTTCAGGAGGCAACTGGACTTTCTTTCTTCAAAAGGTATTTGCTGCTTTTCCAAAGTAATTCCATTTGTCCCATTGTCAGTATTATACCTGTATTATACCCCATTCTTCATTTTTCAAATACGTGTCTTGACTCTAGTGTCTCTTCCTAAGCTATTGTCAGAAACATAAAAAAAACTAAAAAGGAGAAGCCACGAGAACAGGATGAGAAAGTCACATATGCCAAATTAATTAAGGATCCCAGAAAAGACAAGGAAACCTCTTCTTCTCATTCCAGCATGAGCAAGACACCAAAAAAGAAACATGGTAAGGTACCACCAGCTCCTGCCTCTTATGTTACAACTAAGGATTTTTCTGTAGAACAATGTTTCTTAACATGGGGAACTTTAAGATGTATGGACTTCAACTCCCAGAATTCCACAGCCAGCAGGGAAGTGGAACATGGAGAATGGGGCATCAGTGGGAGTGGACATCATTCTGGGAGTTGAAGATCACACATTTTCAAGTTGCTGTTGTATAGGCAAGTTTGAGAACCACTGGTGTATAGGTAAAAAAAATATCTGCCTGTAGATTTATCTTTGGGGAAAAAATAACTCATCACAAATGTGGAAACTGTGCTTTTCCAACATCATGATTGAATTTTTAAAAATTTAAAAATATTAATTTAATCTCCAACCTGATGAAACTGAAAAATCCTGAAAGTATAGCATTTCCCTACTCATGGGCACCTATGTGATATGGTCAAAAAAATCAAAAGAGCAGCCAGGACAGTGTAATCACATATAAAAATGTGATCCTTCCAAGTAAAGAACATAAAAAACAGGCTGAGCATTGATCACAAGATTGTGGCCATCATCCTGTGTTTTTTTACCACACTTTATGGACATCTCTGCCCCTAATCTATTCAGTAGCACACGTGCAGTGACAGTATCATGCACATTTAATTAATTTATTTATTTGTTTGATTATGTGCTGCCCAACTCATCTAGAGGTAACAAATGAGATAAATGTAATTGTGAAATTGCAGTGATCTGTGAACAATCCTTCATCACTATAACAATAGCTACTGCCAAAACAGAACAGGAACACTATTAGCTTACAACTAACAGAATCTATCTGTATGCAATGCTTTTGTTTTCCCCTTTTAATTGCTTAGAAACATTTGCTTTTTTATTTTCTATCTATTGATCTCTACTTATTCAAACTTTTAGAGGATTCTGATGAAGAAGATGAAGATGAGAAAGAGGTAGAGGAGTGGGAGGAAGAGGAGGAGTCTGAAAGTGAAGAGCCACCAAAAATGCCCAAAAGAAAGCTCCTCAAAGCTACTTCATTGGACAAAAATAAAGTGAGGAAGGCCAAAAGTAAAGGTAAGCTTGAATTTCAGGATCATTTATGGGCCATAGACAAGTTGGCTTAGATGTGGTTTCATCTCCATGAGACTTCTACAGTTTTCAGGCGTAGACTAAAACTATTCCCCAAAGGTCTTTGGGAAACCATACCCATAAGCTGCTACCTATAGTATAAATATAGCCAGAATGAAAAGTTTGTTTCTGTTTTCTAGTGCTTTAAACGTGTGGATTTTTCAATGGGCATGTTTTTAAAACAGGTTAAAGTTAAAATTATTTTAAACTATTATTTTTAACTATTGTGGAATTCATTTTTAAGTGACCACTCTGCAAGTTTAGTTAGACAAAAAGAGCGGAAAAAAATTATGAAATGGGAGGATCTCTGCAAATTTAATGTCACGAGTAGGCCTGAGATTCCACACAAGATGGGAAGACATTCATAATAGGAAACACCGAGAAGATGTAAACAAGCAATCACTTTCCTCCTCTATAGCTAAAAGTGTAACTCCCTCTCCCCCTTCACCTAAATGTTTATTATTTGGCATATTAGGAGCCCTGGTGGTACAGTAGTTAGAACGCCATATTGCAGGCAAACACTACCCACAGCCTGGAGTTCGATCCTCAAGGTTGACTCAGCCTTCCATTCTTCCGAGGTTGGTAAATTGAGGAGCCAAACAGTTGGGGGCAATATGCAAACATTATTGCCCAGAGAGTGTTGTAAAGTGCTATGGGGCAGTATATAAGCTTAAATGCTATTGCTATTGCTATATTTGTATTCTATGCAACCTACCCCTCGTGACTCCATTGGCTTATGGTATATAAAATTACAGCATGTAAAAGTGAAATTAAAAGAGATTAATAAATACAATGACTAATACTGTTTATAAAATCTATTACTAAACTTACAAAGACCTTTCAGCTTGGATGCCCTTGGGGAGGAAACACGTTTCTTGAAAGCTGCCCGAAAGAAGGCAACTACTTTTGAAACAGTAGCACAGTTGTCTGAGTCCCAGTCCTCCAATTTCCTTTGGGGTGCACCTAAGGCATTCTTTCCGTATTAGGCTGTGCAAGGTAGCAGACCGTACTTGGAGAAGAAGGTCTGGAATGAATGAAGAATGAAGATCTGGAATGCAGGAACTGGGTATCTATTAGTCTAGATAAAAGAAGGACTAGGGGTGACATAATAGCAGTATTCCAGTATTTGAAGGGCTGCCAACTTATTTTTCAAAACACCAGAAGGCAAGAAAAGGAACAATGGATAGAAACTAATCCAGGAGAAAAGCAACCTGGAGTTAAGGAGAAACTTCCTAACACTGAAGACAATTAATTAGTGGAACAGCTTGCCTCCAGAAGTTGTGGGTGCTTCATCACTGGAGGTTTTTAAGAAGAGACTGGACAGCCACTTGTCTCAAATTATGTAGGGTCTCCTGCTTGAGTAAGGGGCTGGACTAGAAGAACTCCAAGGTCCCTTCCAGCTCTATTCTGATTGAATGAAATGAGGGCCCCATGTGTACAGCCTCAGAAAGCTACTATCAGTACAGCCCATGCAACAAACTTGCAGGATTAACTCAGCTCAGCAAGTAGGCAGATAGACACACTCTCTACCAGCTGAAGTTTCTGAGTTACTTCACATGAAGCAAATTGCAGACTTCTGAAAGATGACAAGGGCATGAGTCATAGTCTTCAGCACCACCTATGTCATAGAACTTTAATAATAGAAGAGGACTTCAATTAAATATTGTTTAATGTTTATTGTTCTTCCCGATACATACTAATGACTGTAATTATACTTGATTATATAGCAATATTGCTCAGATCTTTCATGCAAAGTACTGGTGATAGACCATTTTCTGTCTGAAAAACTACTTTGTTATTTGGATAAGGAGGATGAACAAATGGAAGATTGTAACTTGAAATGAAAGAGTACATGATAAAGAGTAGGACTTAACAAATGGAAACAAACAAAAACAGTTGTACAGGTTATCCTCAACTTGCGACTGGTTACTTAGCAACCAAAGTTATAACAAATCCCCCAAAAGCTACTTATGATTCAATTTTGAAGTTATGACAGCTGCACTCCCGTGGTCACATGACAGCTTTTAAGAACCTAGCAACCAGCTCATCTTTACAGTCATTTGCAGCATCTTGAGGTTACATGGTCACAATTTTTGACTTTTTGTGCCAATTTTGAGCCTTTACTTCCAATTTCTAGTAAAAAAAAACCTAACACCATTGGGTAAAATGGATTTGCTTAATGGCCATAGCATTCGTTTAATGACTGCATTGTTCACTTCACAGCTGTGGCGTTAATTTAAAGGCTGCCACAAAAAATGCTGAAAAATCTGGTCTGGTCACATGATGCCTCAACTTATGACCATAAAGACTTATGACTGTAATTTCAGGCTCAATTTCACTCATAAGTTGAGGAATACGTGTAAAACTAAAAGAAAGATAAGGAATAACAGGATGGAATGAAAATAGTTTGATTTTGTGGAAAGGAATAAATTAATTTATACCCATAGGAAAATGAAGGTATATTTAATTATGAATGAAAGGCCTCAAAAGTATGTCAGACAACTACCTAGGTTGTTGTGAGTTTGCATGAAAGTAAGAATCCATAGACTGAAAATACTTGCATGTTACCTTCCAGTGAATGATGTTATTGAAGAACCAATGAGGGTTTTTTTTAGCAATTATGCAACATTCTTAATGAACACTATTTAGGGGTGGAGTGGGGAAGATATTTTCTGGAGGTGACATGAATGAGTTGACTATGGATACAGTGATTGGGTAATTCAAAGACCCAAGAATGAAATATGTTTATCTGTGGAAGAGGAAAGAATATAAATATAAAAATGTAATTTATTTGATTGCTTATGATGAAAGACAAAGATAATTAATTTAGGATTTAAGAGTGATGAGAACTCTAGATGTGAGACAGACGATTTCTTGGTAGTGTCAGGAGAAGAATTTATGAAATAAACAGGAAAGGAAAAAAGAAGTGAAATAAACTAGAATAAAATTTAAACGACCAGAAGAAAAAACACAAATGATGATTTTTAAGAAATTAGCAAACATACTACAGGATCCCAACAGGATCAATGGAAAGTGGATATAAGAGGTAGTGGATAAAAGTATATATATAAGAGGTTATGAAAGCAGCTTGCAACAGAATTAAAATAATTATACTACATTGTGCCATAGAAGTGTGTGGAGTTACAATGATGGGTAATATGAAAAATGATACTTGGTGGAATTGTAAAATGAAATGAGCTGTGGATGAAGAAAATGCCTATAGCAGAATGATAGTTTAAAATGAGAAAGAGAAAAGGGAACAATGCTATATAACATATATGTAGAGAAAAGACTTGCAAAGTACGTAATCAAAGAGAAACATAACAAAGCGCAGGGTCATTTTGAGGGGAAAAAGGTTGTTCCAGAAATAAGTGAAGAGGATTAAAGAAGAACTCTCCAACAAAGTATATGACATTAAGAATAAAAGTGACAAATTATTTGAGATGAAATTGAAAAGAAGGAATGCTGGATGGAACAATTTGGAGATCGATTGGAATGATTGCAGTATCCCTGAAGAGTGGATTTGAAGTGAGAAATTCTTTACAACTGAGATAAAAACTAAGGTATCTGAAGTCTATGAGAAAAGTGATTCTAAGACTGCAAATTCTAAGACTGCAAATATGCTGCTTCTTTGGGAAATGTTAAATGAGAGAGATGGTTTACTTATAAGATGCCTGTGTGAGTTGTTGAAATGTTTGTGAAGACTGGGTTTGTGCTTGACTGCTGTTTGACTGGACAAAGGAAAAAGTAACGAGTGAATGTAACAGCTATAAGAGGACATCTTTCTTTCTTGTGTGCATTCTCTTTTTTCTCATTCTCTCTCACTTTCTTTTTTTCAAATACTGTGTTCTCTCGATCAGTTATTTTCAAGATTCTGTAGCATTTAAGTCTGAAAATTCTGATTAATATGAGGTGATATGTCAGCAAGACTAAAAGAATTATCATGAATGTACAGTATCATGGCCAAGTATCGTACATTTCTTAATATTTGTTATGCATTTTTGTAGATATTAAACCCAGACCAAACAAATTATATAATGGTATAGCATGATATATAAATCCAGGTCTCCGTTCATCCAATTCCTATTTTCATTCTTTCACTTTGGACAGGAAACAAGGCTGAAGCTGGTGTCAAGGCAGCAACTACAAAGACTCTGAAAAAAGACTCAATCTCTGTCTTCCATGTGAATGAGGATAACAAAGGCAAATGTGTCAAAAGCAAAGGTGAAAGGCTTTACACCCATATTTGCTCCACTGACCTTACAGGCCCATTGTCAAAAAATGCATCTCTCTAATAATATGGGCCATTCTGGATATTATGTATAGATAATGAAGCAGAGAAGGTATCACAACTGGGTTTATTATTATGTGTATATGTGTATGTGAGAGAGAATCTGGGGAAGGCAGTAGATGTGACTGCATTTTAAGTATGTGTGCAAATAGAAAAAGGTTGGTGCCTATATGTGAATACTGTATATAGAATAACAGGTGAAGAGGATATGATACCATACTTACCTGTATCTCCTAATAGGGTAGGTATGACTCCACTGGCTTTGGCCAGACCCAATAAAATGCAGCCTCTGGTGTATCACTGCATGATGCCTTTAGAGGTAAACAGAGTGCCCCCCAAATCCCTTAGAAAGATTCACTCATGCAATCCATTTGTTTCCTATCTTTGCTTAATGTAAATGCATGAATGGTTCAAAATTACTCTAGAATAGGGATGTCAAACTTGATTTCATTGAGGGCCACATCAGGGTTGTGTTTTACCTCAGGGGGCTGGGGTGGGTGTGGCCAGGGTGAGCATGGCCAACTTGACATCACTTGTGTCGGGGGCACCTGTGGCCTGGGCGCTTTGCCATTGAATATGGGCTCCCGAGCTCTGTTTTCAGCTGGGATGGCCTCCTGCAACCCCCTGCCAGCGAAAATGCTAGTAGAGGCACCAGGGGCCAGTCCTTCACTGTTTCCAGGGCGACCCCGCAGGCCAGATCTAAGCACCCTGTAGGCCAGATCTGGCCCATGGGCCTTGAGTTTGACACCCCTGTTCCAGAAGTAAGCATACTGTAAGCAGTTCTTAGAATTCCTCATGATGCCAGTGCTGAATCCAACAGCAAGTTACATTACTTGGATAAATCATCTTTTTGCAGGATTCAGGGCAAAATTGGCAATATCTGCTAGGATATTTCTATATTCATAGAAAGAATCTAATCTGACCAATTTCTCCCTGGATTAAATATTTCTCACTTAATAACTGTAGTGCTAAAAAATAGCGACACAGAAGATGATTCCAATTCCAATGCCAAGTCAACCAAATCAGAGAAAAAGAAGAGTGCGGCATCAATGTTTCAGACTGGAAAAGAAGGCCTCAAGGAGAAGAAAGCTAAAAAGAAGGGTAGGTGCAGCATCTGCTGATAGAAATACCGAAAGAAGATACATTCACTTATTCAAATGACCTCACACTCAGAATGCTTGGTACTGATGTGCTACAAGTGAAAGCTGTGGTTCATCATGCTCTTATTTCTGTTATTTTGAAAAATCCCCACTAAATGGTTAGGGACTTCGAGCCACTTGCTGAAACTAAACTCAATATGCAAGCCTTGTTATCTGGTCCATCAGTGACAGCTGCAAACTAGAAGCAGAAACAGAATTTTTTTTTTGAAGTGGCCCAACATTTGTGAAATGTCTTTCCATAGAATACACATGTGCTTCCTCTTTTGCAATCTTTACGACAGGGTGCAAAAAGTACAGTCTAATTATATCTGTTTGGGGGGGGCTCTAGAGCCTGCAAAATAGATGAGGGCACAAAACGGAGCACCTTTTTGCATTTTGAAGGGTCCAGTTTTTGCTTTAAAGGGAAGAAATTAAAGTCTTAAAATTTGCAAATACCCTTTCACTCTTAAAGTTCTGAAATTGCCACTAAGATTCATGTTCTGTCCTTTTCTCTGCCATGCCTATAGACTAAACTAAAGGGAAATTGTATATCTTGCTTTAAAATGACATTCAAGACATATTTATTCCAGGCCCCATTTAGTTAATTATACTGTAATGTGTGTCTGTTTAAGGTTTTATCTGGTATTTATATTTATTTGTTTCCTGTTTGTTATATATAATATGTATTTTGTATCTGAAGCATATCGTAACTCACTTGGTAAAGGTGTTTATCACTTTAAAAAAAAACCAGGCTGAAAATCTATTAGATAAAGTAAAGGCTGTATCCCCAGATCAATGACAAAAAATATTTGCTTTTCTGTCAGTGACAAAATGGGAAAAGGAAATTCTGAGATTGCTGACGAAGGATAGCACTAGCCCTAGCAATAGCACTTAGACTTATATACCACTTCACAGTGCTTTACAGCCCTCTCAAAGCGGTTTACAGAGTCAGCATATTGCCCCCAACAATTTTGGGTCCTCATTTTACCCACCTTGGAAGGAAGGAAGGCTGAGTCAACCTTGAGCCTGGTGAGATTCAAACTGGCAAATTGCAGGCAGCAGGCAGGAAGCAGAAGTAGCCTGCAGTACTGCACTCTAACCACTGTGCCACAGCGGCTCTTAGTATGGATAATCTAGATCAGGGCTGTCAAACTCATGGCCCGCCAGCCAGATGTGTCACACGCTGGCCATGCCCACATCCAGTTTAGTGAAGAGGGAAAAAGTCGCGATATGTCACGTGACGCCGCCATGATGATGCGAGTTTGACACCCATGATTTAGATGTTGCTGTCATCTGCATAACCATCAGGTGGTTGCTAAAATCTTTTTTTCTGCAGTTCCCGCCAAAGTCATGGAAAATGAAAGCGAGGAAGAGGTAGTCCATAAGAACTCCAACCGGAAAGGGAAAACCAAGAAATCCAAAAAGGTAACTAGTGAGAGATTCCTAAAGGATGAAGTCAAACTCCTTGGCATACTAAAGCTGAACCCTATACATTCACATTCCCAGCTTCCCTAGTTTATATCTATAATATTTCTGTTTGATTTTACTCATTATTTATGAATCAATTATAGGTAGTCCTCACTTACGGACTACCTCCTTCAGCAATGGTTTGAAATTACAAGGGTGCTGAAAAAGTAGGTTTATGACCGCTCCTTGAACTTGTAGCTTTCGTAGTGTTCTCATGGTCACATGATTGTGATTTGGATGTTGCATGCATTTACAAAAGTCACAGCATCCTCCAGTCATGTGATTGCAATTTGACACCTTCACGGCCAGTTTCTGTCAAGCAAGGTCAGTGGTGAAGCCTGCAAGAAGTCCACAAGTTGCAGTCATGTAACATCTTGTTTAGCAACCTATGGTGATTTGCTTAACGACCACAATGGAGCTGACACTGTAAGTCCAGAATGGTCCATGGCATTTCATTTTACAATTGCATCACTAAGCAACAGAAATGCTGGTTCCAACTACTATCGGTAAATGAGAACTACTTGTACACATGAAAGTTGCTTCTTACATATTGGAATCTGCCCTGATACTTTGTTACAATGGCAGATAAATTTTTGAAATAAATGAATAACAAAAAGAGAGATTAATCCCAGCCTCCGTCTTCATTTCACTCTCTCCCACACTTATGCAAACCAGCATTTTGTCATCATCTGCTTTCAGGACTGCACACATCAGAGACAGAGCCGAAAGCTCCTTTCGGAAACCAGCTTTTGGATATTATGGGACCTACTATGTCAGGAAGAACTATCATAGGCACAGATGGTTGGGACGTGCTACATGAAGTATCATCATTGCAATCTTCAAAACAAACAATGATGGCTTTGTAGTGGCCATGCTGGAATGCTTAGAATAAGAGATTTTGAGGAGGAGGGAGGGGGTTAAACAAACCAACATCCTCTTTGTCTTATTCCTGGACCACAGAAAGAAGAAAGGCCACCTTCTCCAGTCATTGAAGAGAATAATCTTGAGGAATTTGTACTGCAGCCAGCTCCTCATGGAATGACCATCAAGTGTCGTCTCACTCGAGACAAAAGAGGAATGGATCGTGGTCTCTACCCTACCTATTACCTTCATCTTGATAATGAGAAAAAGGTGTGTGATTAAAGGAAGCAGCCTTGCCTTAGCGAGTAGGTAAAGATTGTCTTGTATGTTTATATTTAATATAACATCACATCCTCCATCTATCAGGCACCAAAGGCAATGTACAATAAGAATAGAGCTCATTAAAGCCCACGCAACAAAAATGATCCAGGTGAGCAGCAAAACCATGTCATATTAAGACCCCAGTGGCACAGAAAGTCTTTACTTTAAAGTAAGTGAAGGTGTCAAGTTCTTTTCTCTGTCTTTGGAAGAAGAGCACCTCAGTCAGGGTACCGTTGTGAAAAACCCAGCAAAATGCCAGTCTTCTCTGTCTCTCTGGGTCTTAGGCAGTGATATAGGTAGGAAAGTCTCAGATTCTGTTCAGACATTATGGCAAGGCTCCTAAGAAAGAAGGCTGTCCTTTGGGCATAGAGGAATGGATAAATGGGATGCTAAATATATCTCCTCCTCAGAGAGAGATCTCATGTGAGCCTGTTTCAGTGGGCCAAACAAGAAACTGTGCTTATGAAAATGTAACCAGTGTATGTAAATCATAGGAAATGGGACATGAAGATTAATTCTTTTTTCCCCGCTACAGTCTTAGCAAAAAGAAAAAGAAAAACCCAGCTGTTTTGCATGTCCACTGATGGCTTTTTGGAAGAGAAAATTGAGAGCTTCTGTTGAAATGCAGATAGGAGATTCAAAGGGAGTTTTAATCTACACATCCCTGTAAGAGAGTAGAACCTAAGTTATAAAAATAGAGTTCTAGGAATGTTGTAATAATGAATATACTAATGTAGGTTTCTCAAACTGGAGATTGAGTTGAACAACTTTCAGGGGCAAAATCAAAGCCAGGAGTGACTTTTGGTAGCACCTAGCTAGCTGGTTTATGAAGGTAAAGCAGAGAGCAAAGCCCTGAGCAACTTTTCTACTGTCAAACTGGACCATTGTCAAAACGTGTACAATCAAACTGGACCATTGTCAAAACTTGCTCCCATTTTGCCTGGGCAAGCCCATGGAAGACAGAAAACGTTGCATAAATTACATTATGTAACTAAAATATTAATGGGATCATTACAATACAATGGCTATTTTGTTCTTGCCCTATCCTAACCCATATTTATTTATTTTATTTATTTTATTTTATTTATATACCGCCCCATTCCGAGGACTCGGGGCGGTTCACACAAAAATATAAAAATATAAAAATCCTCTAAAACCC
>JANHFL010008184.1:127297-137592 GCA_032468155.1 Oxyrhabdium leporinum
ACGAAGACCGGGGGGGGGGGGGGCAGTTAAAAGGACTTTTAAAAAAAACAACCCCTCCAGTTTTTCCTTGGAAGGCGGCCAGTGATGTGCTGCTAAGATTCCTTACTTTCTGCCCCAATCTGCCCCAGTTCGCCTCTCTGTGCTTTTAAGTTTTGAAAATTTAGTATGTAACTGATTTAGATTAATTTTTACCTACCCTTTGTCCATCCCATTTTGTTGTAGCTGTGGTTGTAGCCCATGTGTTTCTTGAGACGGTTTTCTTGTGAACTAGATTGTATATTCCTGAGAATACAGTAAAGCATATTTTATGAATACAATTATTGTGGTACAATATGTTTTTTTTTCTTATTTCTCATGTCGCCTTATTTTGCTCCTTATATAGAGGGTTTGGTGGGTTTATATAGAAGGTTTGGCCTTATAGAGTTTGGTGGAAGCGAGTGGTAAAAATATTTTTTTATCATTATTCAGATTTGAAAAGATTTTTAAAAAATCAAAACAGTTTTGCTTCCTGGGTGACTATGTGCTGGCTGCTTGTACATAGGCCATAGGGGCAGTGTTGACAAGTCACCAATTGCATAAACACATTTCCTCAATTAATTACCTTTGTGTGTTATTGGCATAATGCCATATCTCTCACTCCTGGGTCACATGCACAAAAATAAGTGCTTTTGGAAATCTAGTGTGTACGTAAATTACACAGTTCTAATCCAAGTTATAATTGACATCGTATTGTTCAAGTGGGTATGTTTCTGTGTGAATGGGAGAAGGACAAGTACTGCTAGCTGCTATGGGGAAGGAAAAGATCAGGGTTTTTTTTAATCTTAAAAGAAGATTAAGGAAACAAGATGTTGAATTCACCATGTATCAATCATAAGCAGGAGTGTGGTAGTGAGACTGATTAGTTCTGGGCAGTTGACCTCCAGTGTTAATGAATCAACAAAGAGTACAAAACTATGAAACTAAAGAGAAAAGATCTAAAAATGAGATTCCTATTGTTTTTCAAGAATAAGAATCACAATACATTGAGAGTTACATTAGGATAGGATCAAGACAGACTTTTCCCTTCTTTTGATGGATTTTCCAAAAGGAAATGTTTTGAAGGCTAGCTTTTATCTATTATGTAGGAAGCTGCATACAGATATGCAGGAGAATAGTTAAAGAGGAAAATGCTTTTTCAAGATAATGTACCCTGTTACCACTAAAACTGGATGTTATTGACAGACTTCTTAGGGAAATTGACTTTGTCGCGAAGAACATTTTCTCATGGTGGACCCTCTGAGGAGGGTTGTTGTTTGGTCACAATTTGCAGGGTTGGATATATGGTTGATTGTACATGCCCATACATGTAAATGCACTGTTTGAGGAAATAGCTGTCTAGAAAATAGCACCTGGATTGCATGTTGTATTGCTGAACAACATCTGATCTTTCAAATGAAGATTTGCTTCTTTGAAGAAATTGTTTTAGATGCTGTCTAAATAAGTTAAATTTGAATCACAGGCAAATGTAAAAATAGTGCAGCTTTACCTTCAGGTTTATATTTTGCTAATTGCATATGGGGAAATTGGTGGACATCGTTTCAATGTATTAATGATGATCCAGTAGGACAAAAACAGGAAATTAAGTATTATTCTATAGATCTTAACTTTCTTCAAAATCAATCCAGAAATTCCCAGATTGTAATTCTGAGAATGAATGTACACATTCATTTGGGAGTAAATCATATTGTGCACAATGGGAATTTATATAAACATATAGTATTTAAGTTTGCACTGAAGTGGGCCAGTATTAAACATTTCAATGAAATGTACTTATTGCTTACCAATTCTCATGAGACTGTTCTAAAGAGCAATTAAGCTTGGCGGTATTATGGAAAAGAATTGTATTGTGGAAGAAAGTGTTCCTTAGATACCATCTAAGCTAAATTTAATTTGAGAAGAATAAGTTTGTAATCCATTTCCTATTGTTTCTGTTTAATAATTTAAATGGGATTCCAACCCATTCTGGTATGCTATGTCTGTAGCTTTGTCTTCAGCTTAATGATATCTCTATGTGAATATGTAAGTATAAATAGTTATTATTGGATCATTTACCAGTCTGATTTTTATATGCTTGAATATCTAGTTAGGTTCGGTCTTCATAAGGATACACATTTCTAACAAGTTTATCTAAATGGGAGGCTAATACCTGTTCCAAGGGTTCAAAATCTGTCTGATTTCCATTGAAGTTCAATTTTCGAACAGATGATTGTAGATTTTCTGAGATGTAGGACCACTTTTAAATTCAGTGAATAAAAGTGTTTAATACTGTTAAAATGATTTTGGTGCAGTTATTAAATCTGCAGGCATGAAATATGCATATGGTTTTTCACATATGATTTGCAAGACTTTGGAGTCAGAAGCAAAAAGGTACTTCAGAGTGCACAATAATACAAGTCCTCTCACATAGCAACAGACTGCAACACTTTAAATTAAATATATCATCCTAGAAATGACACATTTGGTTTAAAGTTGCAGATGGGTTCTACGTTTATGCCCTCATGGGCTCTGAAGTGTCTTTTTAGCTTCAAATCCAAAATGTTACATATTCAAAGTAAGTATATTTTCTGTTAGAATGCTTTCACTTCAATTGTATTTAACACATAAACTTGGATCAAAAAAGGCTTATGTTTTGCTAGATGATAATTGTAATACAATGTAGCATCCTGTCTAAAATTGATCTTCATTTCCAATTAGTGCTACAGAAATAATGTCAAATACTACTACTGGTAGTTTTATATTTTCAAAGAAAAACATCCTTTCTTCTTCTTCTTCTAGTGTGTTATAAACTATGAATTAGAATTTGAGTTTCAAATCTCCATTTAGCCATGTGGCTACTATTTTACTGGATTGTGTGAAAATAATTATATTCAGCAAGGATAATTTTCAGGAAACTTTGCAAAGGATTTAGTCTTAATGTTTTCAAAATTGAAAATCCTAATCTATATGCAAACATTTTAAATGTGAAATGACCATATTAAGATACCTTGATTTCAAGTTCTGCATACTTCTTCAGTAGTCTGAATTAACTTCAAGCTGAGGTAAACATAATGGCAGTTGTTACAATCAGATAGCTTTTGTGAAACAAGTTTGACAGTTCTTGGTTCATTTTCTTTATGGAATTTATGCTTGTCTTGTAGAAATCATCAGCCCTACTGACGGTAACAGTAGTTTCTTTTTTGCAGTTTCAGTACAGAATAGTGATTCAGACGTACCATTTTGTTTGTTTTGCGTATTCAGAAATATCATGTGGAAACATTTTCTCCAAAGATTGTGCTTCCTAATGAATTCATGGTTTCTTTCTAGAAGGAGAAAGCCAGAATGTTTGCTTTGCCCAAGTTTAAAACAAAACAAAACAAAATAACATGCTGTATAATATCTGTGGTTATTAGTTGCAGATGGTTCTAGAAGGAACCAGCAGTCTGACCATTTCTGCAGTTTGAGCATGGTCACCAGCATTAATACATTTGAGTTGCAGTTGCTAAAAACAGTTTGCACAACTATGCTAAACTATGCAGCCATTTCTGTGCCATGGGCCATATTAGTGATATAACACTAGAAAGGGCTAGACAAAAATTGAATTGACTCAGTTTTGGTGGGAATATTTGGAAAGCTTTGGCCTACAGTCAGGGTTTGCACCTATGCACTAATTCATAGTTTGGTGCAGCAGATCTGTTGGGATTACAAATATCAGAATATTCTGCTGCCGTGGCAATGTAAATGAGCTGAAGTGAGTCACAAACTTGTATCTTCCTCCTGCTGTACTTGAAGACGCTGGTTGCAAATTTTCACCTACTTCTGATTATGTGCTATTTTAGGTCTACTCTAACTGATCAACTGATTAATATTATCTATGGCTGAGTTCAAATACACTAACTTCACATCATAGTTTTCCACGTTTAAACTCATCAACAGATTTAGCAAGAATTCTAGTATCTAATGAGATAGCAAAAAACAGTAATTAAATACAAATTTTGAAGGTCTTCTTCTCAGAGAGAGGGGTGCATATAAGACCAAAATGTATTGTAATTTGCTCCTGCTTGGTATTGCTGCTATTGCTAGATCTGCAGTCTAGTTTGACATAAGAAATGTTGTCATTGTTATAGTACTGTTGCTAAAAGATTAGTTGCTGCTTTCTTCATATAGGCTGCCAAGTGTTTCTTTGATTGTGAGTATTGATAACCACTACAAGCTCTATTAAGATGACAGAAAGCAGGGATTTACAAATTAGCATTATGAACTTCTTTACTTAGTGAGGCTATGGAGAGGGTGGCTGCTAAACCCAGGATAGCATTTTGTTTAGTGTTGTTTTTTTTGAGCAAACATAGAAAATGTGGCCCCTGTATATGTGTGTGTGGTACAATATACATATCCGCAATTTAAACATCCATGTTCAATCATGCAGAAATTTCTAGTTTCCCTACATTTCTTAAGATAGATTTATTATTTTCTGGCTAGAAGAATTAACTGTTTTGGGACAAGTATACTAAAATCTGTATATGAGTAATTTAAATGTATGTAGAACTGTTATATCACTGTTATCTTAAAATAGTTACGAAATATGCTTGTAAATTTGTGCATTATATCTTAAATGAAATACTTTAAAAAGATACATGCAAATGTGTGCTTGATGTTCCCACTTTATATATATAGAAGAGAAAACACTGAAGTACTTATTTTTACAGTATATGGATACTACAGATATTTGTCACTTTCTTTGCTGTAGTGTGCTGAAATCTACCATAGAAAATGCATTTGATGGTCTGGTTATATCAATGTAGTATGTTGGATGATTTCCTAATTTATTTGTTCTGGGATATATGTGTGTATGCATATTTCTCTGTGAGAGAAATCTACTAATTATTGAATTGGTAAAGAATGCATTCCATTGGGTTGTTGGAGTGTATATGGGCTGTAGTTATATAGAATGCATTCAGAGTTGTTGCTTAGTTTCTGTTTCCCATATTGGTAAAACAAATGTCCCTGATTTAACTGAATAATGCAATTTATTTCATTGTAATTATTGTTCTGTGGAGTTAGGTGTGGATTAGCTGTGGATGGCTGAAGTAATATGAACATTAATTTCATTCATTCATTCATTCAATTTCTATAGCTGTCCAACTCAACCAAGTGACTCAGGGTGGCTTACAATTCTAAAATTATAAAATAATTAAAACAATTTAAAAACATTAAAACAATAAAAACATGCACAAAATAAGTAAACAGCACCCATGATGATTAATAACTAATAGTAAAGCCAAGTAATAGAATTGCCCAGTTATATAGCCAAGTTTTAGAGCTTTGCGAAAAGCCGGTAGGGTTGAGACCATTCTAATCTCTGAGGGAAGAATAGTCCACAAGGCAGGGGTTACAACAGAGAAAGCTTCTCTTCCAGTTCCCACCAGTCAACATTCCTTGGTTGATGGCATCTGCGCCATACCCAATCTCTTGGATTAGAAGGAACATTTGGAAAACGATAGTCCCTCAGATAACCCAATCCCAAGCCATGTAGGACTTTAAAGGTGGCAAGCAGCACCTTGAATTGCACCCAGAAACATGCTGGCACCCAGTGCAGCTCACAGGGTAGTAGTGTTAAATGTGCTGTAGTTGGCACCATTTATTACCCGTGCAGTCACACTTTGCACCAACTGAAGTATCCAAATGCTCTTCAAGGGCAGTCCCATGTAAAGAATATTACAGTAATCTAAGTGGGGGGTTACAAGGGCATGGATGACAGTGAACAAGGCCTCCCATTCCAGGAATGGGCATAACTGGAGCACTATCTGAAAGTGTGCAAAGGCTGTCCTAGCTGCAACTGCCACCTGCTCTTCAATTCATTGAGCCTCTTCAAAAGCTTAACCCAGATTTATCAAATGTGGCTTCTCAGGTTCTGATATATGCTTTACAGTATTTTGGCCTCTTACCTTGTGTCAAAGGATTGCTGAGCAATGACAGGCATACCTATTGGACCAAGGAGTATTATTGGAAAAGGGCTAGAAACTGCTGTTCAAGCCTGTGATATACAAAGGTATCACAAATTGTTGAGGAGGGAGAATGAGAGAAAATATTATCATAATATAATCTA
Organism: Oxyrhabdium leporinum; assembly: GCA_032468155.1. NCBI lineage: Eukaryota > Metazoa > Chordata > Lepidosauria > Squamata > Cyclocoridae > Oxyrhabdium > Oxyrhabdium leporinum. The sequence continues at coordinate 133,419 of JANHFL010008184.1, forward strand.
GTCTAATTTTTATATAGAGAAAATAGAGAGTTGTAAGAGTCAATACCAACTTGATGGTACATAGTTACTATTTATATATTGTATTTAATATTATTTATTGACCTTATTAGATATTATGTTTTTCCTATTGTTAGTTTACTGCAAGTAATTGTTCTTTGAGTTGTGTAATCAGTGAACATAAGTATTAGCTGCACTTTTAATATACTTGATGTATAAATTTAACACTTGTCAGCCTCATGTTATGTTAAAAATATTTAAAACTGCTGGCTTATGCTAGCTGGCTTATGCAGCAGTCTGCAAAATCCTTCAATTATGGTGTAGTTTCCACATAAAGGAAGAGATTGGAAACAGGAACAAACTGGCCTGAGCTAACCTGAACCTGTAAGATCAGCTTGTTCTGTAGAAGCAACAGGTAAAACCTTTCATGTCATGGAGATGGACATTACTGACTTATCACTTTGTCTACGTACTACTAGGTTTTAAAGACATAAGAGCAGGATCATTAAAATAGCTAAGAATTTTTTCAAATATCAGCAACTATATGCTTATGACATTCAAGCTACGTAAGGCAGATTTCTGTTTGTTTCTTGTAACAAATTAGTGTTCAAGGTACTCCAAGACTATTAGTTTTGGCGCAAAAGACCCAGCACAGCTATGTTTTTGAAAACTGCTGTTATTTGAGACTATATCAGCTCAAGCATTATCTAACCTTGGTTAATATAGAAGAATCCTTTGGAAAGGACTATAGCCATAATGTCCACAGTGGGAGGGAGGGACAAATGATACTGCATCATTTACACAAATGCTGCAAGTATATACAATAGTGGCATCTGGATTATTCTGGACCATAATTCCCTGGATTTCCAGGCAACTGGGCTGACTATTTCCTGGAAAATATTTTTTGTTTCAGATTTTTAAATGTGGGACAGCTTTTGCCAATGTCTATATATACGGCTTACATACAGTCAGGAAAAAAAATCGGGCTTAACATTTAGTTTAGTCATCTGTCATTTCTAATTGTTTGTCCTAAAATTTAACTTTTCAGGATAGATACAGAAATAAAACAGTAAAATCATTGAAGAATGGAATAAAATTAGTCAAGCTATAGGGTGTTATAGCTTTAAAGGTATAACCAACACCTTTAATTATACCAAAACAATAGTTGGAGACTTATGCAAATCATTCACTAAGCATAATATGTTCACATTATGATATCAGATTTAGTAGCCCAGCAATAATTAAAGTCACTGGACACTTACAGATATGGTCCTGTAGAATTAAGCATCTTGTGCAACACACAGCTATGGATGATCTACTTTGATCGGGCCAGTCTCGCTCTGTCCAATCTAATCAAACAAGAGAGGAAAGCTCTTGCTTCTTTAAATATCCTATCTGTATCCCCAATATTTACAAGTTACAAAGAATCTAAATTGGATGAGTGTTTCATCATATTTCCCTTACCCCAACCTTGGAGGCTAATTTTTATCTGCAATGAATTATGCAGATGCTTACAGCAAATTGTCAGGTGCTCTAGTTCTACCAATCCAGGATCCTAGTATTGTATAGTGCAGGAAAACGTGCCACCCATTCTGAATGGGCCCAATGGAAACAGAGAGATTATGGCTCCCTTTAAATGTCATTTGCCCTGAGATTTTCTCCATTTAGCCATAAGATACTGCTCAATTTGCTTCAGTCCTTCATTTCCCTATTTAACCAGATGACTGGTTTTATTCTGCAATGAACAGAATAGTGCTGAAGAATGATGGTATCTACTGTCCAGACAATTGTTTAATCCTACAAATTGGAAACTGGGAAATCCCCAACTGTATTTGAATCCATCAAACAACTGCAGTGGATTGTTTTATCCAAGCTTCCACCTATAACATTTATATAATTATGCATAATTCAGATAATTGCACAGATCAATTTTAGGAGAAACACTGCTCATATCTTACAAAAGAATGATTCTGTAGAAATACATATATACATATGGTAATTAAAAATATTTTTTTAACTATGCTATTTAGTTTGCATGTAAAGTTATGTAAGTTTCATCAATTCATCAGTAATGATGCCTTTCGTTGGATCAGAAATCTGATACGTTATTAGTTACAGGTAGTCCTCATTTAGTGTCCCCATTTGGGACTGGCAGCTTGGCCGGTAAGTGAAGTAGCTGCTAAGTGGTACTTCATTATTTTATGATCTTACTTCAGCTTTCCTTTGCTTTGCAGACCTGTGAAAGTCATAATGCAACGAGTAGTTGCAGAGGTACTTTTTCATCACCATCCTAACTGCAAATAGTCTCTAAATAAGGTGGTCACTAAATAAGAACCACCTATAGAGGATAATTATTATAAGGCAAGATGTAGATCTCTTCATCTAACAGTCAGTATGTGATATTAAGCATTTGGCCATCACTAGTGATGGAATGTCATGCTTTAAATATATATATAAGCTTGATTTAGATTATATCTCATAATGCAACTATTTTGTTTCCAACATCTAGTACTGTGAAGAATTTGCCATATATCTTTAAAAAGAAGATTGTGTGCTGACTGAAAGTGGTAATATAATATTGGAGAATATCCGGATATAACATTTTAGGAATTTTAAAAATAGATCTCCATAATTTATTTTATAGATCTCTGCCATTTGGGGGAGAGGCAAATATTAGAACCTTTATTACAGTTGAAGGTAACAATGTCATACGCAAATTGATTAGAAGGACAAACTCTATTATTTAAATTTGCTCCCAGAGTTTTGATAGGGAAGGATGCCAGTTGGAGAATGAGTAGTTTGTATAAAAATATCCCTTGCTTTCTTTTAGCATGTTACCCTTTTACAGTCTATCTTCTCAGTTCAAATCCTTCTACTAAAATGATTGTTGTCCCAATTTTATTCATTTCCTCCATCAACGCTTACCTACTGCTTTACTTCAGAGTCATCTAACACTAAAGCAACTGATTCTTCACCACCTGTACCAATGTGCGGTGTTTTTTTTTTCCTTTCCACTTACTGAAAACCTATAACTCCAACTTAGATTAAGTGAAGTTCTGACCACATAGCATGTTGATTGTTTGGTGCTGTTATTTCCAGAGTGTCATTTTGCCCTTCTCAGCACTGCAGTTCTGTGTCACTTAATTAGAGAAAATTCAAGGGAAAACAAAATATTCAAGAGTTCATGTTTTGTATTCAGGCCACCCCTGTTTAGTTTTGGATATCTCCAGGTGGTGCTCCGACATACACTTTTCTGTCCGTTACCTGTCTGTTTCCTCTGCAGAGCTAGTGTTGATAGGTTTTTCAGTAAAGTTCCAAAGGCATCTACAAAGCTTTAATGCATCCTTAAAGTAGTTACTCTCAGAATATGTTGTCATTTTATTTTTACTCTTTTTTTTCTTCCCAAACCATTTATTGAAGGACAGAATATGAAAGTAATGTGATTCCAAAAGAGACCGAGCATTTAATTTCCCTCTATGTTGTGAATTTTACTACTGTTTTCTCTCTCTCAAAAATTCAAGCTTACAAAAATCTTTCCTTTTCTCAAGTTACTATTTTTTCAGAATGCACTTAAGACTTTAATCACATTTTTTCAACAACTTTCTATACATTTGGTAAAACATAACTTTGTAATGTAGCTGCTTTTTGCATTCATTTATGACTAACTGAAAAGAAAAGAACCCACAATTTCTATTATTTTCTAATGTTACACATTAGTAGCCACATTTCAAATGCTTCCCTTGGTATATGGGGGCAAGAGTACTTGGATAAATCTTAATCAGAAATGAAGCCTGACATCTATAATATTTAAGTAGTCTTAGCTTAATCTCAGATGCTGTCTGCAACTGATCAGGTCAGACCTCCAGTAAGAGTTATTTATTTCTTTACTGGGTCTCTGCTTGGGAAAGTTAGAAGGTGCCAGAAAAATGAAAGAAAAAAAAGAGAGCTGTCAGAAACACAAAAAGAGATGTCAAAGAGAGTGAATCATTACTCACTTTTTGGCTCTGGTCTTATCAACGGATAGCGGCAGGGCCACCTTCGATAGCCCCCCCCCCAAATATTTTCCCATAGAGAACCAAATTTAAGAGAAGAGTTTTCATACACCATCATAAGAGCCTAGGTGGCGCAGTGGTTAGAGTGTTGAACTGCAGGCCACTTCTGCTGATTCAATCTAGCG
>JANHFL010008184.1:145871-163600 GCA_032468155.1 Oxyrhabdium leporinum
CCGTTTAGCCTGCTTGGTGGTGAAGGAAGGACGGTAAATGGGAATTTGCACATAAAAACAGAAATAGTCATACTGGCTCAACCCGAAGCCTAATCTAGTACATTGTTCTGTTCTGATATGCTCATGTCCATAAACAGGACATGAACATATCAACATCTATTCATAATCACTGCTTAAATGGAGAGTGGCATAAACCTAGATTGGGCACTGGAATTCCACGTGCAATAATTGGAAACCATGTTCACCCCAGTCTCTAATTTAAATATTAGTAGCTCCTCTGTGTGTGTGTGTGTGTGTGTGTGTGTGTGTGTGTGTGTGATTGACAATGATATCAATTCATATAACTTTAAAAGCTGAAAAAAGAAATGTAAGAGTAAAAACACAAAGTGTAGAGCAGGTTAAATCTCTAAAGAGCTCTCCAGGTGAAACACCTCTGCAATAAAATGATCGTTTAAATATAGAAAAGAAGAAAAGTTCTTCAGACCATTCTATAAATGATGAACAATGGCTATCCTTCCACCCTTTATAGTTCTATTTTTCTGAAGTCATGAATGTATAGTGTCCATTTCCTTTGAACTCATTAGTTTCCACAGCATTAGTATTTAATTAAAAACAATACAAGCCTCTACAAAAAGCCAATGAATCTTTCCAAAACAAAGTTAATTTGTGTGATAATTTTTAGGCAAAAGGGGGCCCTTGTGGCACAAAATAAAAATAAAGCTTCTTGAGTCAAGTTCTGTTCCTTATGACTTCATAATTATATCCATATATTTTCTTGGAAACAGTACAGAAGTGGCTTGTCATTGCCTTCTTCCAGCATAGTTTATTCAGTTTCTACATCTAACTATAGCTTGTATATTCCCAGATGATCTTCTGTAGAAGTATTCCCCTGGTTTCACTCTAGTTAGGATTCAGAAGGCAGCCAAGATCTTCTAGATCACTGGTATATTTTGAGCATCACATCTCCAAAAATCAGCTGAAAGTCTCAATTTCTCCATGAAAAGATATGTAGATATTCAGTATACAATAATTTTTGTTGAATTAACAATAAATGTAAACCTATAGAAATATGAGATAAATGAAAATTTATTCCCTTCCCTTCTTTAGTGTCCTATTGTGTTTAGAAGAAAGCCTCTTTTATTAGCTTTTTATGATTTTGATGGAGGACAAACTAAGAATTTTACTGTTTCCAGTAACATTAATAGTATAATAGAGTTGGAAGGGACTCTGCTCAAGCAGGAGACCCTATACTATTCTTTCAGCTCATACTTGGTGAGGTAGCATTGAATGTTAAAATAACTGGAAGCTTAAAAACAATTGCTAATAAGGAGCTTTTTAAAAATGTATAGAGTTCATTCTTCAATTTGATGATATATTTAAATAATCATAAGATTATCAGTTATTGTGGCTTACAATTTTATGTGGTGATTTATATTTTGTTGAAATTGTTTTTGATATTTAACCTTGTTTAAGTTATAAGAATAATTTTAGTCACTAGAAGTGATAGATTATAATTCAGTTGTTTATAATTTACTGACAAGAAAAACTAATTTCATTAAGAATATAAAGTGCATTATGCTGACGGTGGTTATATACAACTTCTTAGCCCATTACAAAATACTTTTTTATCATTATTTGTGATAAGCAAAAAAGAAAATTACACTTGGACATAGCTATAGTATATAGACATTAATACCATCTTGCAGAAAAATAAGAATGCTTGTTAAATAGTAAAATGCAACACATAGATGAGAAGATTATGATTTTAGCCATTCTTTTTTATTATTATTTTTAAAAAAATCACTTTTTGAAACCATGTACTTCTATATTGGAGTGGAGCAGTATGTTTTCCCCTCCTAATTCAGGGATCAGATATGCTTTACAGGAGTATGTGTTTTATACATCAAGCAATTTTATTTCCCCAAATAACTTGTAAAGAGAGGTAGGAGGAAGATACGGTGAGCCCTTTACAGATCACACTTCAGCAGAAAGAATGTGCCCTTCCCTTTTGAATGGGCAAACTGAGAAGAAATGTCCTAACAACTTGGGGGAAACACTTGGTTAGATGCCAAACATTTCTGTAAGTTCAAATTTCCACCCACCACTGGCCATCACCTAGTCAGCTGCTCTGAAAAGAAATACCCTGTAAAAAGAAGCAGAAGTTACAATTGCTAACGTAACTAAGAGAGATAAATTATTATTCTGTTTACTGATGGCAAATACAATTGGCCCCTACGTTTTGGGTAAAAGAAAGGTATGTAACCTGATACTTGCTGAATGTTTGCAATTAGATTTTCCATAATTCCAGCCATTAATCATGGCTGTGTCTTACAGAAGTTACCATCTCTTATACTGTACATTTGAAGACACTAGATCAGGGGTGTCAAACTCGATTTCATCAGGGCTGTGTTTGCTCTCTGAGGGCTGGGGTGAGTGGGATGACAATCACAAAAACATGCTTTAAGCCCAGGAAACTTTCTCTAAGACTGGTTCCTTCCTAATTCACTAATGAATAAGGAAAACTCAGTCATTTTCTCAAGGTGCTGTTGTTAATAAAGCATCATTCCAACCTGACTTCTAAAGCCTGTTTCCTGATCTGGCCTACCTAAAGGGCTGACACTTGAAGACAGCCATTGCCATTTTAAAAGCTTGTCTACAGCTAATATAGATAGAAATTGTTCAGTTTCCCTTTGCCAGAAAGTTTTTTTCAGGCTAGGTCTCTTTTCTCTAGGTGGATTTTGGTTAACAATTCTTGTAAGACTATCATCTGGTATTACAGTGTCTCTTGTGGCTTTCCTGCCACATGGCCTCTTGCGGTTTTCTTATTTGGATTGCTTCCTGAGCTTTGCGCCAGGCCGGAAACAACAGGAAGTGATAAAGGAAAGAGAAATTAAAAGAGGGCTACACACAGGGGAGTGTAGGGTTGGGCAAACTGAAGGATACTACAGATTCCATCATTCCTTCAGAACAGGATTTCTTCCATCTACAGTTGGACTGGAATAGTGAGCGGAGACCATGCATTCTGGACCCAGTGAGTTGCAAGTAATGCTTGATAAATGGACTGTGTTTCTTCTGAGATATTTTATTTCTGTAGTAAACAAGTTGTTTATTTACCGGTTGTGATTTTGCAATTGCCTAATTATCTGGATGCCCCTGAAAATTCTAAAAGGCTATATTTCTTCCTCTGCCAAGCACAACAGTAATTGAATTTGAGGAACAGAAATATTATTTAGTGATATTTTTCTGATTTTCTGATGACTTCCGTTATCCCCATTCGCTTTAAGGTTCAGTGCACACTTTTATCTCTCAAGATTAAAAGTTTTAGAATAGACGTAAATGTTGACACTTTCTACTGTGCAACCAAATAATAGCTGGCTGAAAAGAAGCTGCCAAAAGCTAATCCTCTGGAATCTACCCAAGGGAGCAAAAATGGCTTTAACTATTTTGGGTATATTATAAATGGGCTCCCAAATCACTTGCCAATAAGTCAGTTAAAAAGAATGAAGTTCATCATCATAAAATTGAGCACAGTTTTCTGTGTCTTTTAGTATTAAGTAGAAAACTAATATTAGCATTTTTTGTTTGTGATGCCAGCCCTAAAGTAAAAGTAGCTCAGAGGATTAGTTGAAGGGACAGTGCTTTCAGGATGCCCAAGAGGAAAATGGTTAGATAAATGTAACCCATAATTCTTGAGTTCACTGTGAATAGTTCTTTCTGAACAGATAAAGAATTGAAAAGCTAAACCCAAAATGAAATACTTAAGATAAATTGTTCATACATATACAATAGGTAATATGTGTTATTTATTGGAGATGTGGATCCAATTAGCCAACACTCAAGAAAGCCTTTGCTTCTCAGTTGTAAGATAGACATGGAAGCTCACCCTTCCCTCCCTTATTTGAAGTTACTTACCTGCTTTCTAATTTTTAAAGAACTATGTGAATATTATAACACTCATACATAGCAAAAAGTTTGGGATTGGCCATCATTTCCAGCCCCAGCTGCTTTCAGGAACTCTCATGCAATACTCCATATCTCTCTCCCTGAAATAAATGTGATATTGCATGCTTGCTCAGCTGAGATAGTGTGCTTTCTGGTCTCTTGCACGAGAGGTTATAAAATCTAATTGCCAGGTTGTTGTGTGCTTTCAACAGGGGGGGACACACAGGGGTGTTGGGGCGAGTGGGATCATTCTGTATTTGATGTTTTCTGTACCAGAAAAGAGACTTCACTGAATGCTCTATAAATATCTGAATGCTCTTCATTCACTTGATATTCATTATTAAGATAAGTATAGTTTTAAATCAGTTTTGGGTGATGAGACAAATTTAAAGGTGAAATTGACAGTTCATTAGTCTTAATGAGTGAAGGATGTGGGTGGAAAATAATATAGGCAATTAATACAAATACAAGATTTCATCCCTAATTATTCTTCATTAGTGTCAGTGACAGAACTTTTAAACATTCTATCTATATCTAGAGTTGAGTTCTTGTTTTTTAATTTAGTTGACATATTTTTGGAGTACTGTGCCATTGTTTCTGAGTGTCTCATTTTAAGAAAGATCTTGACAGTCTGAGACATGTCCCAAAAAAATCAGCCAGGATGATTGAGGTATTTGGAAAATAAATCATGTCAAGAACAGTTACAGCTCTACATGTTTAACCTAAAAAAAGGCAGAATGACATGACAATTTTTAAGTACCTGTATATGAAAGAAAAAAACCCCTATCACTCAGAAAATGAGCATTCTTGTTCTCTTATTATTTCAAAGAACATGTTTAAGGCCCATGAGTGGAAATGGCCAGATAGACCTGTTTGGCACTGGAAAAGACTGCCCTGAGAGGTGCCGTAAGCAGAGGCCAGGCAGCCATTTGTCAGAGGTTATTGTAGTTGCATCCTGAATAAATGATGACTTAAGCAACAATGATTATGGAGTAGCTTGAATTTTGCCTATTGCCAGTATGCATAACAGGAGAACGAGCTCTTAAGGGAAATGAAGTTGTCCATATTGTCATAAATCGATTGCCTTTTCCTTGCTACAAAATTGCAAAATACAGCAATAGGCTTTGTGTTAATTCTAAAAATTAAATATCTTTCTTCCCCACATGTAGGAATAAGTTACATTCAGTAAGATTTTACCAATCAAGAAGTTGTTAGGATAGAGAATTTTTCCCTTAATGCTGAGTCTGATTAGATTTTGTCATTAACTCCTTATCACTGTTTCTCACATCTGGAATTTGTAAGTAGACGCAAGTTCAAAACAGAATTGGTTATATAAGACATTTTGAACCTGTCTTGTTTTCAATTCAAATAGCTTAAAAGTGAATCTTTAAATTTACAGTAATTTTCATTGTTGGTTAGTTTGTCCTAACTGAATGATAGTAGGTAACATTTTAATATTTGAGAAGTTAGCAATCAAAATAATGCAAAGATCAGCACCTTTCAATATCCAAGAAATGTCCTTTTGGAGGTATACTTTTCACCAGTGCTGGAATTCAACTTTATATGGCTAAAGAGAGTCATTATAAGGAGCTTTCCCAAGCTGTGTTTTGCATGAAATGATCAGCTCACTTCCTAACAGGGCAGCTGTTCCATCTATAAGGTCATGCTGCTGACAGCTCCTCAAACTGGGATGTTCTTTACATTTTCTGTTTTAACTGTATGGCATTGTGGGAATATTAAACAGCCCATGAATTTCAGAGTGGAAATAAATCAAACAGTCTGTTTGCTTTTGTTGGGAAAGGGGTCCAAGTAATGGTTTATTTTAATGATGGCTTATAAGCAAACTTGACTTTATAGATGCACAATTATAGTTTGTTTTTTAAATCTTGGTTTATTTTTCTTACATTTTAACCACTCTTGCTTTTACATTTATCTGGATTAGTTAAAATTTTTGGCAGAACACAAAAACAAACTACAATTACAAACAAGCCATGTGCTCCCCTTCACACCCAAATCTGCAATCACTAGGAACAAACCATAATTTCAAACTGTTTTATTGCCCTAAAGCAAATCATGATTTATTCATTGATCCCATTCACACATTATATGAAACTTTAACATCAGTTTGCCCTGAAATTGGTATGCTGGACTAACTGTGCTTGATTCTGTGCCCAGAAAATGTGCTACATTTTACAGGTGCTTTCCCAGCCATTTCTTTTTGACCTCCTGAGCTCCCTTACCAATGCTACAGTGCTTCCATGAACATAGATGGAAAACATATTAGCACGCAGACAAAACAAGCATGCATGAGCTAGGAGCAAGAGCGGATAAGCATGAAGAAGTCATGCTCTGTTGGATGTAGCATCATGGAGAATGCCCTGGGCAAACACGCTCCTTCCCAAAATTAGAAGCACATTTTGTTGAAGGTCTTTGCATGCCTGCAAATTGATTCCTTGTGTTAAAGTCTATAACCTACTTTCTTGCCTAAATCAGTGCTGAGAGGAGAAAAGAGCACATTTTTAAAATCCTTGCAGCCATTATGCTGTAGATTCTCTTGGAGAAGAAGAGTATGTTTTTTCACACAAATGTATGTGTTCTTCTCTTTGCAATATATGAATTCAGTACTGTTAAATCTGTAAACATCTTTGACAATGGTTGCTGAATAGTAGTTTGTCTGTATGAGAAATGTGGTTTTCAACTGGCAGTGCAAAACTTTGTAAAGAGGGAAACAGATAGAAGATCTGCATGTCTTTAAAATGGACCCACTGCTGAACTGCTTTATAAAACTGATGGATGCAAACTGGAATCTGGTTATCATACATTGGTTAACTTAGCCTTTCTCAACTTTATCAACCTTAAGCTGGGAATTCTGGGAGTTGAAGTCCACACATTTTAAAGTTGTAGAGGTTGAGAAACCCTGGGCAAAACGCAAGATTTTTTTTAATTTTTTGCTCTCATGACCCCTTCCCACTTTTAAAAATTATGGAGAAACCCAAAGAAGTTTTTGTTTGGTTTGTATTTATTGATATTTACCATGTTAAAAATTAAAATTGATGTATTTGTAGAATATTTATTGAATCATGTAAAAATAACTATGAAATCCATTAAATATTAAGATAAATAAAATATTTTTTTCATGACAAAAGCCTATATATATTTAAAAACAATTATGAGAATAGGTGATATTGTTTTGATTTTTTTCAATTTTTTTCAATATCTGACAAATAATTTTGCAGACCCTAAGAAAGAACCCCAGAGATCTTTGGGGTTTAAGATTTTAAGAAACATTAAATCACTGGACTGGGAATTTGTCTTTATATATTTTAAATTGTACCCTTTAAGTGGCCTTGATCATATTATCATTCACTTCAACTGATTAATGTCTCACAGATTTTGTATAAATGCAGATATGATAAAAAAAATTTCAGATAAAACTACAGTAAAGGAACTACGTTTTCAACAGCTTTATGAGAATCACAAGATAAATAACCTTTTGCACTGACTGCAGGGTGCTGCTTAGTTGCTGGTTCCACATCTATGTTTCCTTTTCACAGAAATTTTCAGTAGCATTTTCAAAACCTCTGATAGAAATATGCTCATTTCAATACAAGTTTGACAAATGGGCTGGCTGGCTTACTTACCCAGCTCATCTTTCCATATGCTATTTTTGAACCTCTCTCATTGGTGGTCTTTTCTTGTAAAAGAACATTAGTGCCCAGCAGTCTGTTACATAGCCTGCTGCACAGATGGAATGGAGGTGGCTCTCGAAATAAAACATTTTCAACAATATGAAATATCTGACTTTAATGTACAGCTGGCTATTCCAAACTTGAAATCTTTCTAAACTTTTGTGCAACAAGGGAATTGAAACCTTACTCTCTTAACTGTCTTTGAAAAATAATAGAAGTACTTACTTGTTAAATCTCTGCTTCTACCTTCTCGGCCATGAATAACTGAAACTTAATTTGAGTTTGGTTGCTCTGTGGTCCAGTAGTTAGTAGGCCTTTTGGTGAAAGAAGGACTTCAGATGAAGTTTTATTCTGGGCTTCTTGGAGTGTCTTCCAGTATGGACTATGTCCATGATGCAGACAACATTCACTATCTTCTCAGAGTGATTATGAGTGCAGCCAGGCATGCTGGCCATTGCAGTTATATTAGAGAACTGGACTTGGCAGTTTATCTTCACATACTGTGTCCCCTTGTGCTATAAATATCTGCAATACAGGATCCCTGAGAAGAGGGTTGCTGGAATCATTTTTAGAGTCTAATTGCATCTTCTAGAATGGGTCCTCTAGACATTCTTTTTTGTCATATATCTTTGTGACCAGAATTCAGAGAAAAAAGATTGAATAAAACTGAGAAAGGAATATTACTTTTTTTTTTCATTGACGGTCAGTCAGGGCTGTTTCTTTGGCTTTTGGAAAATGTTAATGAAGAAGCACAAGCAGATGAATTTCAAATGACTAATTCTACCTACCTCTTGCTGAGTTTTAATTTCAAATTTCACATGGTATCTCTTTAGATTCTTCAAAAGGATGCCAAATTTATCCTCCTTGAAAAAGGCCTCTGAGTTCCTCAAGATAATGAAAGCCACCATCATTGCTACTTCAAAAGATATGCAGTTTGCTTTTGAAAATAAAATTACCTTCCTTGTGATGAACAGTTTTTATTGGTACCTCTACTTTGAGCGGTATGAACACAAATTCTATATCTGGTATCACCAGATGAATAAGACTGGAATCAAACTGATTAAGGAAACAGAAAATGGATAAGTTCAGGTGATGAAATAAATGGAATTCTTGCTATCAGGTTTATAGATAAACTTAGTAAGCATGCAAGCAAAGTTTGATGTAGAGGATATACACTTTGAATATATGTTAGTATAAGAAATAGATTCAGTACACTTCAGCTGTGCAAAGAGGAATCATGAAGAGCTATTAGAAGTGATGAGACATTAAAAGTGGAGCAGTAGTCCCTCCCCTCAAAATTTCAAAGAAGAGATCCAAGTGTTTTTTCAGAATAAGCTATCGTTGATAAGCCAGAAAAAGAAAGAGGAATAAAAATTGGAGAACACAAGGGTATGTAAGATGATTGAAGGTAGACATACAATATAAACGAAAAAGAACAGATGCCTGAATATAAAATCTCAATAGAGAAAGATAAGAGATATTTTTCAGAGGTGAAATTTCACTGGAAATTTTACAGCTAATGGAGAAGCTGTAAAGGAAAGGATCTTATAAAAGCAACTCACTGATGGGAGGACTATAATGAAACATTTTACAAATAGGATTATAAAATTAGAGAAATATTGGTGTAGCAGTCCCTCTAGCTCAGAGGGGAAAAAGAAAAGCAAAAAAAATCCAGAGAAATAAGGTCCAAAAATTTTATTGCTCCAAAATTTTGAGCTACTGACATTTTCTAGGCAGATATTTTATGGAGTGCTGATTGCCTCCTGTTTTGAATGATGTCACATTATGTTAATATGTACTCATTTCATATTTCATGAATACAATTAGCATACTTAGGAAGTTCACAAAGGAAGTTCCTCCTCAAATGGCAACTGCAATTTGTACCTTGTATTCAGAAGAAAGCAAACTCTTTCTGTGAAACATTATTTTGTTGTTGTTACTGGTAGGAATGTTGACATTTTAGCAGATCTGCTTTTGTTCTTCCCTGAGATTGATACTCCCTTCTCTCAACACCCCCACCCCCCACTGCACAAGTGAAGCGTCCATCTCTCTTGCAACAAGAGCTAAAATGGAAATGAAAAAATAAACAAGCAGTCCCATAGCAGATCTTTCTGGCTAGTTGGAGCTCAGCAGATCACTGACCTCCAAAGGATCCTCCTGCATACGCCCTGGATTGAATGTCTGTACAGGAGACCTTCTGCCACAATAGCAGGGAATAAAGTTCTTTCACACCAGAACCATAGATCAGCATAGAGGCTATGTTTAGTGATTATGTCCTTGAGAACCAAGAGGTGTATCTACATTGGGGTTTCTACATATGTGGATGTCTAAGCTGAAAGTGGTGAAATATTGTTGGGTTGGTCAATAGGCCTTTGTCACCTGAGGTCAGATCAATTCAGTGCAATTAACTAATGAATTAAATTGTTACTGTACTTTAACCCAGAAGCTCTCTACTGTACAGTACTATTTCACCAAGTTTATATGCTTGGATTTCTGAATAGGTGTGGATGCTTCAATGTTTTATGCAGCTTCTTCCCGTTTTCCTATTGCTTATGTTTCTTTTGAACATAGTGTAGCCTTTGAATATTCTGATCACAAGAGTCATTTCACTGTGCCTTATACCAGGGGTTCTCAACCCCCGGGCTGTGGCCAGGTGCCGGGCCGCAGCCCGTTGGGAACCAGGCTGTGCAAGCAGTGGGTGAGCAAGCATGCAAGTGGCATGCACACGTGCAAAGCAATGCCCTTCCCCCACCACCACCACTGCCATCACCACCTGACTGCAGAGACAGAAAGGTTGGAGACCACTATCTTATACCTATTGTCATATTTTCCTTCCTGCATTAAGTGTTCAATCTCATCTTGTGTCATCCCTTACAGAGCATAAATATATACCCCAAAACAGGGTAGATACCAAAAAAAAAAATCCTTTTTGTAGAGTCTGTCCTTGTGGTTCAAGTAAACCTGAAGGCCTTACCTCTATTTTCTCCCACTGTCACTTCGTTGATCAATTGAATACAATTCTACCTTTTGTATCTTGAATGCCACATTTCTTGCAGAATCAGAATTTAGTTGATGCAAATAGAGCAGCTAAAGTTTTACAACCGGCTATCTCAATCAGAAATTCTGATACTGTTGATATTTTGTTAAGAGTTCTATTTTATTTAGTTTTATCCTTTTTGGGGGGGATTTAGACTTTTATTTTTTCTTTAATTGTATTAAATTTTTATTTCTTCCTAATTGTTTTTCCCCCATTTACTGATTACTGATTCTATTTACTACTACATAAATAAAACCCGGAGGCCATCACATTTACAAGCCAATGTTCCTTCTGATTTTTCCTATTCAGACGAGGATCACAGAGTCCAAATTTTCTCCCATACACATTATTTTCAGAGCTTGTCATGCATCTGCAGTATTCGTTTTTCTTTGTTATCAGTCCTTTGCAAGAGTCATAAAAATGGAAGAAACATCCAGATTTTTGAGCTGTCTTTAAAGTCTTCAATGATATGGCTCCAAGCTGTTTTTGGTAGTATCATTTGTCTCCACATAAATTAGTAGGAAGGATAACTATCAATTAGCTTGATAAGACTTGAATGCAGTTTTGAAGGTTGTATTCTAGAACTAAAACTCTGATCTGGTCTAGAATTTTCTCCCTAGGGACAATTGAATTTTAGGGTAATGCTCAGGAAAAATCAAGAATACCTGAACACTTCGGTAAACATGGATTTACGTCTTGATTTTCCTTTTGCTCCTTCCTCCCACTCAGTGAGTGATGTCTGGAGAAGAAAATTCTGTGCTGGGGGAGATCACACCCATTTTTAAACTGAAAACTTTTCAACTTTGCAGGTGAGAGGCTTAGCTTGCTACTTTAGCTCCGAGCAGCAACCTCTTGTTCAGGCTTGTTGGTGAACCTTTATCCTTTTTCAGATAAAGGCTTCAGGGATAAGAGAAAGACCAGTGCCTCTGTAGGGCTCGCAATAATTGATCCAGTCTGATACATCTGCCACTGAGGCACTGAAGAAAGAATTACCACTGCCATTCATTGACTCAAATTCCACTCTCAAAGAATCCTTTAAGACAACCATTAACTACCGTATATTTTGCTCCATAAGACGCACTCTTTTGTTTCCCAAAAATGGGTGAAAATGTCTGTGCGTCTTATTGAGCGAATATTGCTGCAGTCCCGCCCACCCAGTGGCCCCCACCCTTCAGCTGTTTTCGGCCTCTGTGCACCCCATTTTTATCCGTGCAGGATGCCTGTCTGCTGCCTCCCCCGGGGAACACTGGAGCCTTCACCAACGGTCCCCGGCTACTGCCGCCACCGCCTTTTGGCGGTTAGATCGGCCTCTCAGAATACCGCCAATCAGCTGTTCCAGGCAGCGGGGATTGCTGCCGCCTATCACCTCTGCAGTCTGTTGCCACTTCCATGGCGGCAATAGGCGGTGGCAACAGGTGCCAGCAATTCCCGCCGTCTGGAACAGCTGATCAGTAGTATTCCAGGAGGCCAATCCAACCGCCAATAGGTGGCAAATGGCAACAGTGGCAAGTAGCGGCAGGTGACAGTAATAGTTGGGGAACGCTGGCGAAGGCTCCAGTGTTTCCTGGCGGAGGCAGCAAACACAAAGGAGGCAACAATAGTGCTGTTTCTGGTCGGCCAGCCTGCTGATTGGCAGGGCTATGGGAGGCCGGGATCCAGCTGTCGCTCAGCTGACCGGTGGTGGGTGCAACGGAACAGAGCCCTGACGAGCCATGTGCTGGGAGGCAGAGGCAGATTTTTTGTTGTTTTCCTCCGCAAAAGCTAGGTGCATCTTATGTTCCAGAGCATCTTATGGAGCAAAAAAGTACTCTTATTTTTTACCTTTACTCATAACCTTTAAGATAACCATCTGTTGGATGACTGCTGATTATTTCTGTCCCCTCTTTGCTTTTTTTCTTTGTCACTTTTCTCTAACAAATATAAATTTTGTAAAGAAAATTTGAGTTGGAAGAAGATTCAGATTAAACCGTTTGCATTATCAATCGACGAAGATTTAAGGGGTGGTTGTCAGAAAGGAATATAAAGGAGTACAGAGAAAGCTTTGAAGAAGGATTGCAAGAATCATTAAGCAAATACTAATTTAGTTCTCAGAAGGAAGAGGGAATGAGAAAGAAACTCAGGATAGCTCTGGCTTATTTCTGTTTGGTTTAAGAAATGACAGAAGTAAACTCTGGCAGGCTTTCCAGATTCTGTTGTTATTCCTTATAACAATAGAGTTCCAGTAATCCTATATTGCTTATACTCTGATCTGTCTTCTTGTGAAGGGTGATAAGGTAGCACCTGTTACTAATTTACTTCCAGTATCAAACAGAGTATCCCTTAGTCATCTGAATTCAGATTAAAAAATGTATTTTAGTAGTTATTTTGCAAACATCATATCTATTCTGCACATTGATGTTTGTCAAGTTGTACTGGTTAAGCAATTTAATACACAGTTTACAAGATACCCAATAATGACTACATTTTAAAAAGTAAATGATTGGCTTTGAAAAGTAATTTCTTAAATTGTATACTAGAAATGATCATTGTATTATTTTGAAGAATATGTCCCATCAGTATCTGTGGAAATAGGTGATACACCATACAGCCACGTTATAAAATGCCATAGTGAAGCTGGATGTGGGTAAGACATTAATTGGTTAATTTTTTTCTCTTAAACTTGTAAATAATACTTGACCTGCAGCTATTTCTCTGTGGCAATATTAGTACAAGTACCATTCATTTTTCTTAGCCCAAGGAAAAACGTCTTGAGTGGCACTTAATGTGATAATGTGTATGTGAATTGACCCATTTTGTATAAACAGATCCAGTAAATTATAGACAAAAACAATGGCTATAGCAAACCTTTATTTTTTAAAAATCAAAATGTATTAAATTGTAATTCTTTTGTAAAGTAGCAATTATTCCAAATTTCTATGATTAAAAATGGCCAATCTGATTACTGTTGTCTTTTTCTTGGGGTTAGAATAGTTGGTTCTTAATCTGTTTAGTACTATATCTTAGCCGTAATTGCAGAAATTTTTCTAAAACCATGAAGTAAGAGAGGAAGAAATGGAAGACTGGATTTTTATAATTACATTTTAACCATTTTTAAAAAGTTTGTTAGTTCTTAAACTTTAACGCTAAAAAAAGAACCATTTCCCTATTCATTTGAATTTGTTCCCTGGAGCAGTCGAGCTGAAGGTCTAGCATCAACCAGAGAACTAAAGGCCAGTAGGATCCTACCCATCAGCTGGAAATCATTTTTTCCTTTACAATGAACTTAATTGGCTTAAACTGATAATTTGCTCTAAGACTGTTAAAGGAGAAGGAAATATGACTTTGGCTCCACCCATCAATAAAAGGAACAGTTGTTAAACCAATGAAATCATAATGGAAAAATAATCTTGGCCATAATTAGGTAGAAAATCTGCTTCTAGCTCAGTCATCAAATCTATTTTTGAAGAACTAATGTCTCTGCCTTTCCCCTCTCCTCAAATATATATTGCGTTTTTGTTGGATGGTTTCTATGCTTGATAGCAGTACTGTGTGTATTGTTTTAATTAAATTGAACCATTTGGGGAGACAATATTTGTCTGAATGGACTCTCCCACAGTGTTCAACCAAATTATCAGTCAGTCAGCATGCACACAATAAGAAACTTACAGAGAATGTGGATGTACATTTTAGTACATATGTTCAACCTTTAAAATCCTGATGAAATCAGAATGGGCATCTTCACTAAAAGTAATAAACACATTTTAGACTGAAATTAGCAAACTCTACATCACAGGTAACATAAGAGTACTGTTTTGAGACACACCTTCAAATTGCCTTTTCATTTCAAAATTGGATTCAAAATTAGAAAACAGGCTAGCTCAACATGTGCAAGTGTTTTTGACGGACTTCTGGTCTTATGTGGTAATAAAACACAGGATGTTTCACTCTCCTTCTTTTACTTCAGTCTTGCCATGCAAAATTGTATACAATTTTTGAATAAGAGAAATATTTCAGAATGAATATTGGATGAGTTATTAAAAGGAATGCTTGTTCATGCTAGTTAACTCTGGTTTGGAGTACTCCATTTCACTACCAAATAATCCGTGAGTAACACCTCTAAAGAAGCTGTCTCCTTTCAATAATACAGTAATCAAGTTTGAGCCAAGTCAAGAATCAAGTTTCTCTTGAGAGTTTGAGGGCATTAGAACTAAAACTGATTTTTCACATGTATAGAAAAAATGATGCCTTTGATATATTCTTTTTAGTTTACCCCCTAAGTCATAGACCAATCTTCTACTACTTTCCCCTGTTGCTTTCCCCTAGCTTATTATAAATCTCTACCATCTGCTACATTATTGAAGCCATATTGAAAAATGTTGCTAGTTTTTTCATTCTTGATGGTCTTCATCCTATTAGTTGATATTCCTTTTTCTTTATGCTGAAGATTTTAAAAAGAAATCCACTAATAAGTCATTGCATCCTCTTTTAAAGTCTTGGCAAGATTTATTTGTTTCCCTTATTTTCAGGATGAGAGGCAATTTGGTGTAGTGGTTAAGGTACCAATCTAGAAATCACAAAACTACGAATTCTAGTCCTGCTTTGGGCCAGCTGAGTGGCTTTGGCCTAGCCATTTTTTCTCAGCCCTAGGAAGGAGGCAATGGCAAACTACTTCTGAAAAACCTTGCCAAGAAAAGTGCAGGGACTCGTCCAGGCAAACTCTGAGAATTGGATGCAATCGAACAGAAGGGGAGGGGGAAATCTCAGAATAGTTATGCTCCACTTAGTTATTGGTTAGATGCTGCAAAACCAAGACTTTGTAAATCTGGGATGAGTAAAATCACAAGAATGCGATTCTAGAAATGTTTTCCCTGTGTGTCTTTTTCCTTGAAGAAGTTTCTGTATGCATATTTGCGGGTGGAGCATTTGAGAATGACCAGGCAGTATAAGAATAAAGATATTTTTTAAATAGTGGACAGGGGCTCATGATTACGATACTAAGAAGAAAAAGTCTGGACAACCACCAAAAAGTACTGAAAGAAAATGTCAAGCCCTTGCTGATACCTGTTGGATATCCTATTATTTGCACCTTGAATCTACAAAAGAAGCTGCAATTTTAGGAATTATAGTAATAACCCATGTCTGGAGGATAGTTTGTTGAAGAAAGCTGCTTTATATGTCAAATCCACCTGGTGATCATGTGTTTCAGATACTTTTAATCTTACAGCTTTTCTTTGTTGTAACCTATGAAGGACTCAAGGCCTTTTGATATTATTTTTTCTTTTGTTTTGGAATGATCTAAGGCAGGGCTGTCAAACTTCTGGCCCATGGGCCGGATGTGTCACGCACTGGCCACGCCCATGCCCAGTTAACAAAGGGGAATAAAGTCTTGATACATCACGTGATGCCGCCATGAGTTTGACACCCCTGGTCTAAGGCCATATGAAATTATTTCTTCAGAAATAATTGTAGACTTAATGATAATTTTATTCACTCTGAATTATATGACTTTCAATTCACATTTTAGTGATTTAGATTCCATTTTGTGTAGTCCTAAGCCTTTACCTACATAGATTGCAAGTTGAAAGATCAATGAGTTCTACCTCCTGAGTAATTGAACCTGAATAAAGCTGCCAGCAGGTTTACTGAAGCATGAACTAACTTGATTGATAACTCATGGTTTATATTTAAGTCTCTCAGGCAAATGAAAACCATACATAACACATACATGATCACATACATACTTTCCATTCAACACATTCCCAGGTTCCATCCTTGGAAGTTCCAGATAGGATTAGAAAAGGTTTCTTTTTATAGTTCTGGAAAGCAAATCAATTCAGACCAGATATAGAGAATCTGCTGCTGATACTTCTTCAAATGTTCTGCATGAATTTCCACACCTCCTTTTTTATCCCCTAATCAGGAGTTCATTGTTTAGGCCAAAATGGGTTTAGTATTCTAATGGAGACTAAACTGGAAGATAAGTACTAAACTGGAAGATAAGTAAATGGACATTAAAAATGCTACTTACTTTCTCAACTAATTCTGCTCAGTGGCATTTTGCAAAACACTGACTTTATTCCACAGAATTATTTTTTATGTCTAACAAGAAAAGTGCTCACTCAAGTACAAATCTGGGGTGTCAGTATTGAAACATAATTAAGAAATGTCTTTGAACACATACTGGGCATTATTTTTCAATACTGATGTAGAACATTGCAGAATATGAAATTAAGCAGCCCTTTCTGGTCAAGTAATTAATCAGATCATGTAACACATGTAATCCACCGGGTGTGCAAGATGAGAAGATACATCTTTCTGTGTATATGGAAAATACTTCAGAATATGGTCAGAAAGAATAACGAACAAGAAGATATTTCTCTTAAAACAAACTATAAATAAACAAATCTTTCTGGTATGCAGAAGTGATGCAGTCAGTGATGCAACATTGGGTGTTGGTTAGGGGTGGGCTGCTACAGGTTCTCCCGGGTTCAGGTGAACCTGTAGCTAACTGGTAGCTAATTTTATAGCAGGTTCGGAGAACCCATAAATCCCACCCTTGGCTGGCCTTGCCCACTCTGTCCTGCCCCTCCCAGGAGTTCCCACGTGTCCCATTTTGGATCCCAGATAAGTGCAGGGTCTGCACAGAGGCTCAGGGAGGGCAAAAAACAGGCCTCCCGGAGGCTCCAGAAGGCTGGAAGTGGGCCTGTTTCCAGCCTCCAGAGCCCAGGGAGGCCATTTTTGCCCTCCCAGAGGCTTGAAGAAAGCCTCTGGAGTGTGGGGAAGGCAAAAAATGGACCTCATGGAAGTTTGGGAAGGCCAGAAACAAGCTCGGGAGACTAGGGAGGCCATTTTCACCCTCCTGGAGGCTCGAGGAAAGCCACCAGAGCCTGGGGAGGGCAAAAATCCCCCCCCACCATGGTGCAGGAGGCTGACTGCCCACCATGGTCTCGCCCACCCAGCAACTGGGCAGTGAACCCATTGCTGAAATTTTTTAAGCCTGTCCATCTATCTACCTATCTACCTATCTACCTATCTACCTATCTATCTATCTATCTATCTATCTATCTATCTATCTATCTATC
>JANHFL010008184.1:163700-174277 GCA_032468155.1 Oxyrhabdium leporinum
GGAGGGCAAAAATCCCCCCCACCATGGTGCAGGAGGCCAACTAGGCCATGGCCACGCCCACCCAACAACCAGGCAGAGAACCCGTTGCTAGCATTTTTGAAGCCCACCCCTGGTGTTAATGTCAGATGATGTAGCATTTCCTTAACATTTTGTTCTGCATTAGTGGGTGCAAAGCAAAATAAAAAGATCAGGGATAAATGACATGTCTTCACACATATGAACATAGTTCTAGTGAAAGAGGTTTTCTTGAAGTTATCTGATGAGTGTATTACTTAAATTTCCAAAAAATACAACTTATTGCTGTTCCAGGTACCAAATGAGAAACTCCCAAAAATCTAACACAATATAAAAGAGTAAGGGAATATTCCCTTTATGTTGGTTTTCCTGTCTATGCCAATACTGCATAGCATGAGGATAGCTTGCACTTCCCAGAGTTCTATGGGTAGCTGGTCACATAGACATAACAAAATATGCCTCTGACCTATAACTTTTTAAATGACACAATAAGAATATTTTTAAATACATGGGTATTATCTAAAGTTTTAGTCACATTTTCTTGTTTTCCTAATCTTCATTACTTTTTGAAACATTCTAGTATGCCTCTCAAAGACCAATCATGATCAACAACATGAAATAACTTTTATTGAAATGGCTGTCATTGGCATTCTTGTTTTAAGGTATTTAGAAAATTAAGGTATTTTCTTAGTGGTATACTTTGAAGTCTGAACAGTTTATAACTGTTATTAACTGGTTTATACACTGCAGGAATACAATAACATAATTTGAAAGATATGAGGGGAAAAAACTCTTAATTTATTTTTTGTCTAGATGTAAATCTGCGCTGATAATGGCACTGCTTTGTATATTTGAGGCTTTCATCCTTGGAAATAGTTGGTTTTGGAAAGTGGACAGTCTGGCGGATAGAGTTTCATGATGCCTTAACTTAAATGAAAAGAGTTTGTTGGGTGGGGAGGAACATTCCTCCAGCTTCATACATAGTTCGCTCACTGAAATACAGCAGACAAAGTTCATCCTATTAACTGATCTCTCTATTAAGGTCTAAAGGATGGCATATTAACAGAGAGATGCTGTGTGTTGTAACAGTGATGAAAGTGGAATAAGAAGCAAGGGCAGAATGAGAATGAACAAAAAACCTGTGAAGTCTTGTGAAGTTTCGAAGAGACAACTGTGTACAGGACCCTGATGCAAGGGTTTGGTTATGGAGGAGGGCTGTACTTAATTGAATTAAGAGATTCAAACCAAATGAGCATTCAATTCAGAGAGACCTTTATTAAGAGGAATTTAGGACTATAGTCTCCATTTATGTAATTTTTACTTGCTTACTACAATTTTTTTTTTTCAAACCTGGAACTCTAAGGTGTATGGACTTCATCTCCCAGAATTCCCCAGCAGCATTATGGGAGTTTAAATTCACACATCTTAAAAACTGACAAGTTTGAAAAACACTGGTTTGCTTCATAATAACAAAAACTCACCCTAATCAGTTCACAGTTGCATCTTCTTATCTACCTTTTCCCCAACGCAAGCTAAATTTAGTCCGCCGTTTAAGAACAAGTTCAGAACCCAAGATCTGTCCTTAAATTGAATTTGTATGTAAATTGGAACAATATTATTGTATAACTAACATTGTATAATGAACAATCACCATTGTGTATTTGAACCATTATGTACTTAACTCAAATTTTGCTGCAATAGGTTGGATTGTCCTTAAATTGGTGTATTTGTAACCTGACATCTTGCGGTATGTTATACTTTTTATTAATAGCTTGGAAATCTCTGAAAAGAAATGTGTGGAATGTACATTTCACTGCACATGCAAATTAAATAGATATACATAAGATAATGGAATATGAATATTGTATTAAGTGGTCAGATGCCCTGGGCTGTAATTCCCAGTGGAATAAACTCTAGCATGTCAGAATATTGAAGCTAAGTGAAATGCTGAGAAATTCCTCAGGGGTGGCTGTAGTTTTGCTCTGTATTGATTTAAAAATAGACAGCATTCTACTGTTGAAACAAAACCCGCCCAGCATTATTAGCTTCCATTTTGGTTTCTGTTGTTGCTTTGTAAAAGTTGGGTGGAGTAGCTGTAGGTTAATCTCTGTTGGACTTTTAGTCAAATTCCTGATTTTCCTGCTTGCTAGCACTCCCTACAAGAACCAGAAATTTTGGACCAACATTATTGCCCGACAGATACTGTATGTTGTATTATAAATCCAATCATCCATAGGTAGCATAATTAGGGGGAATTTGAATCCTGCACACCTGGATGGTTCTAACATTGGGAAAGACTATTGTACAGAAATTGCAACAAGTTCCAAACTGCTCTCTGTGATTTTTCTTCATGTACTCCTTAATTATAGGAGATCAGCCATTGCTCAGTATTCAGAGCACATGCTTTGCAATAATGATTTGGTGGCATCTCTCATTAAAAGGAAGCTTGCACTTTTGGTTTAGCATTAAGATCTTCCCTTCTGTGGAAGTTTGAAGATTGAGGGTTGTTGTTTTTTTTGTCTTGATTTTTTTAAAACTCATGGAAAGATAGAGGATATGTAGTTTATGCATCTAGCATAATAATACTGTATGATGCTAATTAGACTGTAATCTTTTGTGCTAGGAATTGTTGGAAAGCTATTAGGAATCTAATTGGAATTGCTTTGAAGGTTTAATTAACCTGTCTATTTATTGAGTGTTCAGCATTTAAAGTCTTTTCCTAATAGGTGTCATTGCAGTAGGATATATAGTTTTGTAAAATATGAACAATTCAAGGGCAACAAGACTGTTTTATATTAATAACATTTATTCAAAACTCATTCCACAGACATAGTTAGCCTCATACCATTGTATTGCTCAGAGTTAGCTGACTAGCTTATTTGGTTGCTTTGATTCCATTAATAACTTATAGAAAGAGATCCATATATATATGGACATGGCATAATTGTCTTTTTCTTTTAGCTGCATCATGTGCTGGCCACCCCCACCCCCTGTTTAGTGAAGGCGGGAAAAGTCACAATACACCATGTGATGATGCAATGACGCAAATTTGACACCCCTGCTCTACAATATTCTCTGATATTGTTCTCCTAACCCGTGAATGAGAAAACCTTAAACAGTTTTTGGCTATACTGGCATTAAAGCAGTATTTCCCCCCTTTTTCTGACACTCTCTAAGGGCAGCCTCAAGTTTGTTAGGCCTTGTTACCTATTATGTTGGAGAGAAGCCAAGTTATTACCATGATTGGTTGCATATGCAGTTGAGCAGTGTTTTTCAAACTTGACAATTTCAAAACATGTGGACTTCAGCTCCAAGAATTCCTCAGCCAGTATTTGAAAAACACTGCAATAGAGGATAAGGATCAGTAAAGGGACAGCACATTTCAAATACAGTTTTCTGCCTAGATCTGGATGGGTAGAGAGCATTTCAGTTCAGCATTGGTTAAAAAATGAGAAACTGGGCTTTTTTTTTACTATTACTTTTGTGTTTCAGTGTTTATCATTTTGGTAACTGTTGTGAAATAGAAGAATATGAATATATATTTACATATTCCAAAATAAAATTAAAATAATGTCATGGGATTTGAGTTGGCAGATAGGAGTAAGCTTAGTGACAATTCATGTTGCTTAACTGAATTTGCAAGATACACAGGAAAGGATAAGATAGGATAAGATAGGATAGGACAGGACAGGATAACTTTATTGTCATTTTGAATGTACACTAATCGGCATACATTAAAATGAAATTGTAAAGCTGAATTGTAGTTTGATTTAGCAAAGCATCAAAATATTTAGTAATATGATATGTATTATTTTTTATTTTAGCATTAATTTGTGTAGCTATGCCTTGTTCTGGGTTGAGAATTGCAAATTAAAAATCCTTCCTCAGCACTCAGAATATTAATAATATTAAGGCCAGGTTTTGATCTCACCTGACTGACTGATTCTTAGTGGTCATTTCTTAGCAATTGGATATAAAATTCTGGATTAACAGTTTATCCTGCTAATTATCAGCAATAGCGCTTAGAAATATTTCTCTGTTGTCAACAGGGCAATACTAAATATTCCAAGGAAGGGCTCTCTTACATGAATTGTTGGAAGAAGTTAAATTCTGAGAAGGTAGATCTTCTGAGTCCAGTTTCTACCTCCCATGCTGCCACAATTCTTGAAGTTTACAAAGAAAGGTCCCTCCATTATCATAAAATAAAAATCTAAGCATGCAAGTAAAGATTCAATGTCTCTCCCCTCCCAATTCCTCTTGATTTCAACAATATCCATAAGGTCAATGGCCCCTTGAATAAATGCCTATGGAGATTCTCAGTCATCCGGGTCACAGTTGTCCCAAAGGTGCTTTTTCAAAAGGCAACTGAACTTCGTTTTCCAAACAAAATCCACTTCCTTTTTGAAAAAGCACCCTTAAATAGGACTAAATTCAACCAGAGGATCATTTTTTTTTCTTTCTTTCTTTTTCTTTCTTTTTTAATTGCCAGACCAGAGCAACAATTTTGGAGGAAGAAATGCAAATAAGAGATGCTAACCCCATTGCCAGGGGGCTTATGACAATTCGCCACAGCCAACCCACCACAACCAACTCACCACAGGTTTTTGAGATCCTGACCTGATGACATACTCATATATCTCTTACTCACCTTCTGATATTTTGGGGGAATGTGCTTTAATTATCAACTTTATGATTTTTCACTTAACTTTGCCTGTTTTATACATGAGTTCTACATTCTTAATTGTAAATAAAAGGAAAAAAAAGAAAAAAAGGCGAGCATCATGGCTTTCTTTAATAAGCCTTCTATGCTAAGTCTTAATCACTTTTACCTGTATGTTGTTTTTTTTCCCTTTGGGTACCAATACTTTTTTAACCCATTGGTCAAAAGCAAGATTATTGCTTGCATGTGTATTTGGGCCTGTGTGTTTTCCCTGGTAAATGAGAACATTTGCAAATAAGAAAAATGCAAAAAGTGAATGTCTTCTATTCCCAAAAGAACCAAAAAAATAATCAAAATAAAGTCAGCACAAATTGTATGGAACTTAGGAAAACAGATGACACAATACACTGTCATCTTCCCAACAGAAAGAAACCAACTAATTTTATTTGAGCCTTTCTTATGTAGAATGAAAATAATGCATTGCTCTTTTAATAGTCCTGTAGATTAAAAAAAATAAATGAAGAAGTCATTTAAGCACCCTGAGAAGATGGAATATATACAAGCAAGGACTCTGGAATAATTATGTGTTGTTAATTGAAAAAATGTTAATCATGTCTTATTAGGAAGCAGACAGGGTTAAATTGGTAAAATTTCAATTCACTTAGGCCTTATCTCTTGTTGAAATGAATCAGATGATTAATCCTTAATATTCTTCAGGGATACGGAGAACATCAGCAATTAAATTAACAACTACAAAGTTTATGCTTGGAGATTCAAAAAATGAAAGACAGAAATACTTTAATTTTTCACAAGTTGTTACCTTAATTATCATCTTATTGCCTCTGTATCTTCTCCCTCATTACAAAAACACACCCCTTAGTATTCACAAAATCCCTTTAATTTGTCGCAGCTCGCCGACTACGTGGAAAATGTCATCTGAGCAGCAAAACTCATAAATCTTACTTTGTATATGCTCATTGAAAATAAATTGTTCTGCTGTCCTTAGTCCCACGCTTGAAACCACAAAGGGCTGTGATATTTCTTCCTTATGAACAATCCGTAGTGTCGATCAAACACGGGAACATTAAATACATGTGTTTTTTTTTCCTCTCTTCACATATGAAGTCAGCAGAAACATACGCTTTATAGGCAAGGGTCCTACAAATGACCATCTTCCCATTGCCAAGAGTGTGTAAAGATCCCTCTACGTTTCTGACCAAAATCGAAACATATCTCACTTTATAGAGAACCAAAAGGAAGAGGACAAAAATCATGTTCGACTTACAGCAACAATTCATTCAGTCAACGTTCAAGGTTATGACGGCAGTGAAAAAAAGTGACTTGTGACTTGTTTTTCACACTTAATGACCGTCGCAGCCTCCCCAGGGTCATGTGATCAAAATTCAGATGCCTGACAACTGACTCGTATTTCTGACGGCTGCAGAGTTCTAGGGTTACACGATCCCCTTTTGCGACCTTCTGACAAACCATGTCGTAAAATGGGACAAAATTCGCTTAACAATCGTTTTGCTTAGCGACAAAAATATTGGACTCCATTGCGGACTCAATTGAGCGCTATCTGTATTTAACCCATTCCTTCATGGTATTCCATGCTATTTAATATCAAACCATTAAGACTTAATCATAAAACCTCAACCAGGTCCTCACATATTAATATTTAATTTCCAGCATTTGCAAGTAAAAAGATGGTTGACGACAGGCTGTTCCAGGCGAAGAAACGGGGAACCACCGTCTTCCTTCCGTCGTGCTGCCGTAACAAAGCACGACGAAAAGACGGAGCCACGGCTAAAAAGAATGTGATTAAAATTAGAAAGCATTTGTGTTGATTATCTCCAGCAGGAGAAAACATGACTGGATATTTAAATAAAGGCCGGGGATAAAGGCAACAATTAACACACAGGGCTCTAAGTATACTTGAAATAATCTTCTGCAAATTGTACAGACTGGTGGATTATGCAACGGACTTGCCAGCATTTGTTATCATTAATTGGCTCCCAGGCAGGCAGCTTCAACACCTGCGCGTGGAGACAAAACATTGGCAAAACTCCTGAATGATCTCCTGATGCCTCCGTTTCATTTGAGCCGAGGAACCGGGAACAGATGTTTTATGAAGTCCCGATTCCAGCCCTGTTTTTATCCTTAGGTTCTCGCAACCGGGAAGGCTGAGAATTAGGAATCTCCTACAGGGGGCAACCGAAAGGGAGATGCGTTCGGGATGTGCAAAAGACACATCTTTATTTCCGTGGCACAGGAAATCCATCTCTCTAAAATTAGGTACCAATTTAATGCATACATTTTGCTTCAACTGGGGTCGTGTACCTTTCAAACACCCAGTCCTGGGTAAGCGAGGTAGAATTATTCTTACAGATTGCAGAGGCAGATTTTTAAGACAGGACAGTAAATATATATATTTGTTTTAATAGAGATGGTCTGTGCAATTAACCTGTGTGCAGCATCACACCAATGTATCATTACTCACAACTGCATTCTTATTATGCAAATTTGCTAAAAAGTAATTACTTTTTCCTGAAGCCCCCTTTCTCAATTAAAAAAAAAACCAACAGCTTCATAGCAATAGCACTTAGACTTATATACCGCTTTACAGTGCTTCACATCCTTCTCTAAGTGGTTTACAGAGTCAGCCTCTGCCCACAGCCAGCAATTTGATCCTGAGCAGCTCAAGGTTGACTCAGCCTTCCGTCCTTACGAGGTGGGTAAAATGAGGACCCAGATTGTTGGAGGGCAAATATGCTGACTCTGTAAACTGCTTAGAGAGGGCTGTAAAGCAGTGTGAAGTGGTATATAAGTCAAACTGCTCTTGCTATTATGCCTAGTTCATTTTATTTCTCTTAGTTGTTGTCAGAACCCTTGATTATCCTGAATACTACTTTGGTACATGACAACAATGGAGCCCAAAATTTCAGTTGCTAAGCAAAGCAGTGGTTAAGTGCTGTGTTCCATTTTATGACCTTTTTGCAACCGTTCTTAAATGAATCCCTGCTGTTGTTAAGTGAATCGTGCATTCATTAAGCAAATCTGGCTTCCCCCATTGGCTTTGCATGTTGGAAGCGACTGGAAAGGTTAAAATGTTGATCAAATGAGCCCAGGAGAGTGCAACTGTCATAAATACATCCCAGTTGGCAATTGCTCAAATTTTAATCACGTGACTGTGGGAATGCTGCAATATCCATAAGTGTGAAAACTGCCCATAAGTCACATTTTTCTGGTGCTGTTGTAACCTTGAACAGTCATAAAAAAACAGGTTGAAAGTTGAGAACTATCTGTATCCTTTGATAATCCTGGGATAGAAATCACATACACGTAAAGGATAATTTCATTAAAGTCATATCTTGCTTTTCTCCAGAGTTCTAAAAATAATACTTGCCAATCTATTCTGTGTTTAAAACTCTGATCTACAGTTAGAGTAAAGAAAAAAAAACCACAAAAAATGCATGGGACATTCTGTTGGATCTTGAATACGGAGAAAGGGTCAAGGGTAGGTGTGCTTTCACAGATACACCTTGGATTTAATGATCTCATCATCACCCTCTTTTTAACGACCTCTTGCTGGGTGGAATCTTGGCAACTGAATGGAGCCGGGTGTTTACTGGCTGGATGCCCTTCCTGTCGCCAATGCGGAATTTTATTCAGCAGATACATTCTCAGGGTGCCCAGAGAGAGAAATATCTGCCTCTCCCTAGGATTGAACTCACAGCCTCCTGATTGTGAGGCGAGAGCTCCACCCCTAGGCCACCGCACCACCCGATTTAATGATCTCGTGACCACATTAAATCTTATAATACCCCCTTTGATGTTCTTATTCCAAAAAGAACCTCTTGGGTACCCCTCTTCCACATTTGCTTTGAGTCTAACCATAGCTTAAGTGAATCAAACTACATGGAGCCATTAATATTTAGACTGGGTCTGGTAACTGTTCATCTCCAGAGCTCCAATTGTTAAGGATAAATGATGAAAGAACATCGCTATGTCTCTGATTCTTCGTTCCTTGTAGATTTGAATTCTCACCTTTTCCAATTATCTTCCTGGCTTCTCAGTCCTACTCCTTGATATTCACCTCTTTGGCTCACATTGGGTATTACCTTACACACACATTACCTTGCTATTAATAGAACACAAAACATGGAATGATACAGTTGCCGTATTAGGGTAGGGTGTCCGCATGATTGCCGATTAACCGACATGCATTTATCATTGTCACTGAAAAGGAATAGAAAAATTGCCAGGAGGAGGTGGAGAAGGAAGAATAATCTTAATTATTTTTTTATCTGGCATTTTTCTGAAGCTATAAAGTATATTAGTACACACATGCAGATGCTTCCACTTCTGCTGACCCGTTGTTTATTGTTATTGTTATTGTTATTGTTATTATTATTATTATTATTATTACTAGATTTGCCAGGAAATCAGATTTATGCAGCCTAACTAACTGCCAAGCGCTAAAGTGGTTTCCTTCATTAGTGAGATCTGTCTGTTAGAGTGCAAAAAGACTGTTGAAAGATTGAGAATAGAACATTGCAGGACTTAATGCTATCATCTAATCAAAGAGAAATCATTCACTCAGATATGGAATTGAGTTTAAGCTTTGATTTTTCCTGGTGTTTAATCAGTTCTGTGCACTGAAATTTGAGGGCTTACTGGTTTTATGACCGCAATCAACTGAAGTGAATTGAATTGGGGCTTACGTTGGTTGTGTTTGGATATTGTCCTAAGTTGTGCTTTCTTTTCATCATGATTTACTAAGATCTTTTTAAAGTTCTCATAACATGCTAAACCAGTTGCTGAAATAGAATAGCTTTGTTCCAATGATCTATTATCCCCATCAGCCCACATGGAAAACTTGGGAAAGGAGGAGAGAAGGCTCTAGAAGACAATTATATATATGGCGTATCCATACACAAGACACACAATGCTATCTGAAAATAGCAACAAAAAAATATTAAAATTGATTTAGTTCACCACATTCAGTCTTACATGAGATTGTTCCATACTGTTGACATGCACACTTGCAGGGAAGTAGCTACATGATTGACCTGACTTGGGTTTTATCAGGTAGCTAAAAGTTGCATTTGCAATTATATGATTTTTCCCCCCATGACTGTGTCATTATGTTCTTATCATTAGAATACAGGGAAATTTTAAATCAGGGGGAGAAAATATCTGAGAAACCTGGAAGAAGACAAAACAACAACTAATGATATAAAGTGGTGGACAATATTTAAAGTGAAGCATAAACACTGCTCATATAGTCATAAGTTCAATCCAAATGGAATTAAGCACATTAAACAAAAATGAACTTTTTTTTTTCAGTCCTGCCAAGTGTACTGCTTACAATTTTGCTTAGAATATTAAATGGGATAATTTCCTTTATATGCTTCCTAACTTAAAGAAAATATCAGGGTGCCATTGCAGTGTGAATTTTGATTTTTAACTTTGGTAATAGCAACCATTAATCATAGTTCTACTCCTTTGTCTGTTTGTGTGTATATCTATGTAAGTATGTATAAATTTAAATAATTTGCTGACCATCTCGTTACAATGCAACTAATAGCTCAATAAGAACAAGGATTCATAGAGTTGCACAATAACTCCCAATGTTAAGGGAGTTAAAAAGAAAGATATGGGGGATTTTTACCTGGGCTTTTACCTTTTCCTACCCTTTATTTCAGACCTGTGATAATTCCCGCTGAACTGTGAGACTGGGAAACGAAGAGCTGTCGGATATAGCTAAGACTGGAGATGGAAAAACACAAACAAAATAAAGATCCCAGAAAATAAATACATAAAGATAGATAGATAGATAGATAGATAGATAGATAGATGATAGATAGATAGATAGATAGATAGATAGATAGATAGATAG
>JANHFL010008184.1:174377-203212 GCA_032468155.1 Oxyrhabdium leporinum
GAGCGGGCCATAAAAAGGGGGACCCACACCCTTCGCGCCCCTAAAGCAAAATCAGGGGCATCCAGGGGGCCCTGCCCCAGAGGATCATTTTTTATGGGAAATAAATATTTTTGCTGTTTCTGTAGAATTGTTTTTAAATTCCATTTATCACGTGTGTCATAGATTTCACTGATCTTTATCAGTCTTCTCCAGCATAGAGGCATTGGATATATTGGACCATAACTCTCAGAAGTTTGTTTTGGCATGGCCATGGCCTTGTTGATTGGGAATTCTGAGAGTCATAGAAATCCAGGCTGAGTGAAAATTTCTAAAATGTGAAAAGATGTTCTAAAATTTGCAAAACATCTTTTCACATTTAATTGTTTCCATAGCTCTTCATTAATTGATGATTTTCCTGACTGCCATTGGTGTTCCTGAATTTCTGGAAAACTGGAGCAAGGCAGGGAAGATGGTCTTATGTAAAAATAAGTAACATAATTTTTCTTCATGCTACACTCTTGATTCTGGGGTAAGAGCATGGATCAAGATGTTTCAGCGTCCTTCCTCAATGAAGGTTGAATCTCAGGTGGGGAACTGCATGAAGTGATCACATCTTGAGAAAAATTCCTTACCATTTTAATGCCCCTGTTAGATTTCTCAGCAGAGTCAATACTGCCAGCTGCAGTTGTTGGGCATCTGCTCAAGACCCTTTACTGAAATTCCCTGATCCTGCTGCTGCTTCATCCATTGCTTATCCACTCAGTCTCTCTCCCTTTTCTGAACAGCTGAGTAAACTGGCAGTTGCAAGAGCCTGGCAAGAGAGCAGCTGTCCAGTGCCCTTCCCTAACTTGTCTTCTTCCTCCGGGCAATAGTAAGAATTGAGCTCAGAGACGGGCAAGTAAGTGGGTAACAGACACAGAAAAGAATGTCTTCCTTTGAAAGGATCCAAACATGGAACCCACCCTTTTTACTGGTTTCTCCCCTGAGTAGCAATAGAAGTTACTTGTTGTGCTTTTTATCTAAAATCTATGATGTGCATCTGTAGGAGAGAAAGAGATGGAGAAATAAGGTGGGGACTATCTAGAAAGATAGCAAACTGACAGCAGAAAAAGACTTAGTGGTCCATTGAGTCTATCCTTTGAGCTTTTTTCTTTTTAATTCATTTATTTATTATTTTTATTTGAATTATTTTTTTAATTTTTGTCAGGTGATAAACACATGTTTATCCCAAGCATGCTCAAACTCGGTTACTGATGATTGACCCACTCCCTACCTCTGCTGGCAGTTGGTTTCAAGCTTCCACTACTCTTTCTGCGAAGTAATACTTTCAAACATTACTTTTTAAATTTCCCTCTTAACTGTTTAAGGTTATGCTCCTGTGTTCTTAATCTTTGCTTACTGTTGAAAATATTGCCTTCTAGAACCTTATTCACATGCTTCATATATTTAAAGCTTTCAGTCATGTCGTTCCTTCCCTTCTCCAGGCTGTATATATTCAGTTCCTACAATCTCTTCAGATATGTTTTGTCCCTCAGACCTTGCACCATTTTTGTTGCCCATCTCTGGACTTGTTCAATCTT
Organism: Oxyrhabdium leporinum; assembly: GCA_032468155.1. Taxonomy (NCBI): domain Eukaryota; kingdom Metazoa; phylum Chordata; class Lepidosauria; order Squamata; family Cyclocoridae; genus Oxyrhabdium; species Oxyrhabdium leporinum. The sequence continues at coordinate 175,937 of JANHFL010008184.1, forward strand.
ATCAATATCTTTTGCATATTTGAGGGGGGAGGGCAAAAGAGACACAGAGGCTGATGTTCAGAAAAAACAACTTTGCTACTATAGCTTTTATCCAAGATTATTAGAGTCAGACCCACCCTTCCTTAATGTCTTCATAGGCTCTGTGAGTTGTTCAGTGAGCATACTTTTACATCCGGCTCTTGAAATTCTTGTTGCGTCCAATGCTGTCAGAATGTTCTCTGAGAGTCTGTGGTTCCCTGATTGTTTTGCACAGTTGTGTGCATGTTGCATGGTGTGTATGTGTCTGAGAGAGGGAACAAGCATAGGAAAGGGACTGAGAGTGAATAAGTGTGTATTGGAGCCTTGTGTGGACTGCAGTCTCCCCTTCGTCCCTCCCCTTCTCTTTGGCTAGTTGCTGTAGTTCTGATCTCCTTATTTGGCTAGGCTGTTTCCAAAGAAGGGGTGGGGTGGAGTGGGTGAAAGGGGAGGGGGAAGCAAGTGGGAGATTGGGTGACATCATAGAGCAGCAGAGAAGAGGTTCCTTTAAAAAAAGAAAAAGAAAGAATATGAAACATTAAGCCAGCCCGTTGTCTCTACAGTTTCTTTAAAAGGAGATATCTGCATTGGACACCTTGTTGTGTTCTCTCCCGGAAGCCTCCTACCGAAGAAGACTCCTCTCTGCTCTCATCACCCCATGAGCAGCTAGTGGTGGTGCTGCAGCCCCCAAACAAGTTATTGCAAAACATTCAGCTGCTTTGGAGTAATATGTAGGAAGAAACTGGCTCACAGATACTGCTGAATTGCAGACAGAGGTCTGGATCTTTGCAGAATCTTTCTGAAAATTATTTTTAAAAAACTAGGAAAAAATCCTGTTATTTGTCAGGACTCTCATCCTAAGGACCAACATATACCCAGTTTTCTCTATGAATCATGTCCAACCATTGTCTCAATAGATTATTTCAAATCACTGAGAAATTTATGTGTTCCTTCTAAATATTAAAACTATAATGAGACAGTCTGATTTGCCACAAAACTAATTTATATAATTTAGGAGTAGACTTCAATATTTTTAATCATGTACTTTTGGGTAATTTACAACAGAGACAAGGTGGGTCTCTGCTTTCCTCACTGGCTGAGCAGTTTCGTTTACTCAAAAGCACATCAACATGTTCAGTGGCACACAAAGAATTTATCAATTGGACAATGTAGGATTTGCTTCTAAATAAAATATGCATTACACCGAACTGTGGGTAAAATTATCAGCCTCCTATTGAGCAAAATAGTGTTTCTCTGAAAAAGGAAATGTGAAAGTAAATGCTTGGGTTTAACTACTCATTACCAGTGCTGAATATTTTTAAAATGTGCATCAAATAATAGACATGGAATAAATATAGAACTGTAAGCTACAAAATCCCTTTGCTCTAATCTTTTTCTGTTAGGAAGTCTGCAGTAGGTGATATTGCTGTTTATAATTTTTAAATTCAGAAGTCTTCTTTCTTTCTTCAATATTTTCTTTTTTCCCCTTTGGTATAACATATAAAAGATTTGTAAGAGCTGTTCACTTCAAGAATCACTTTTTATCTCTTCATTCCTTTGTACATCTTCTGAAAAACATTTATCTGAGACTCATCCGAATGGTCTAAAGGAGGAAACTGCCTAAAGTTAAATTTAGATACTTTCGTGAATAAAGCTATGTATTTTTGACCAATTCCCTCTTCCCAACTCAATCACATTCAAGAAGGCTTCATAAATTTAAAGAGATGTTTTGGGGTTGAAAGGATTACATCAAGGAAGTATAAGAAAATATCCTTCCAACCACATAGTATTAGTGTTTCACATTGTTAATATTTAATAGATGCTTCTGATTCAGTTCTAAGAAAGGTGTGGTGTATTCTTTAATATACTGTATTAATTTTATCTTTTGTAATGTAATGTTTAAACTAAAAGTTTTACTTACACGATTTTTAAATATTTTAGATGTTTTAAGTAGTATAGTTCAAGAGCAAATACTTTCACTACATAATTAAATTAACAAAGGTTAATAATCAAAATAAAATGAAGGCACTAAAAACTGTTAATGTAGTATTATTTTTATTACAATCTGTGCATTACAGATTATTACAACACATACAAAAATGGTAGTTTTGATGTTCAGCTTGACAAACATTAGATCCTTGATTAGACTGTTTGATTTGTCTTAATTCATTATGTTATCAGTTAATTTTATAACAGCGCTTTTCTTAAACAAAAATATATTCTGCTGATGAAAATCTTTCCAAACCACATCACTGTTAAAAAATGTTTAATGGCTTTCTTGAATAGTCACAGTATAATTTATCATGATGGAATGGATTTAGACAAATTCTGGTTATTGAAATCAGCATTTGAATATTTGTTTCTTAATGTAAACTAAAGTACAACCAAGATAATTAGAAACTAATTTAAATAATCATTTCTTAAAGATCTTATTCCCTGTGTTTGTTACATGTTCTGTGGCAGTGGAACAATGATATGTATGGGAAGGATTAAATTTCTGATACAATTTTATTTGAAGTTCTATTGCTTAAATAACTTGTTCAGCCTATTTAAACTTTTTCAAGTATTTAAGCATTCAATATATGAGAAAATACCTTTTGGTTTCCTTGGATAAGTGTTAAAGAGGGCCAGGGGTATGTAAAAGCATTGAAACATTGCTACAATTATATCCAACAAATTTATAATAGTTAGGACATCAGCTGTAAAAGTGTTTAATATGTATATGTAGTAAAAATACTATGAAACAGATGTTTAAATTTGGGTCTTCACTCATATTGATGCTTATGTGATTCAAAATTTGTTTTTAACTTCAATCTGGAGGTTTAGGATTCCATCTATGTCCAATGGCAGTTCATTAATCAACCCTCTTTGCTTGTTTTAGGCTGACGAATTGCCTTTTGGGGCTCAGGGTCAGAGCCCAGAGCAGCCATCACAATAGCGTCCAACAGCTGGAACACCAGCGGCAGCCCTGGGGAGGGGCGAGAAGATGGACAAGAAGGAATGGACAAAAGTCTGGACAATGATGCTGAAGGAGTGTGGAGTCCAGACATTGAACAAAGCTTCCAGGAGGCACTGGCAATATATCCGCCCTGTGGTCGGCGGAAAATTATCCTCTCAGATGAAGGCAAAATGTATGGTGAGTGAGATTTGGTTTTATTACTTACATGGTTTAAGATGGATTTCAGACAAGACCCAAGAACAATAGCTTGATAGATTTTATTTGCTATTCACTTAAGCATACTTATCTCCCACCTTCCTTCAAAAAATTCAAGGCGGTATACCTGCTCCACCCCCTCCTTCTGTACTCACAACCATCATAGTTGAGTAGTGGTTTCTTGTATTTATGTTCAGAAGCTTGCATGCTGCTCCAAAATGCTTCTTTGTGAACTGTAATTCCAAAAGCTAACATGTAGATTAAAAAGTACAATGACAAAATATAGTGATAAGTAATAAATTATATTTAACAGGTTAAAAATGTAGTACAGAGGCGAGCAGCAATAGCCACTCTAGCCCCTTATCTTCAAGAGAAACTATCTTTTGAGGAGCTTGATGGCTGAACAAGGATTTGCATTTTTCTAAGTTTAATTTGAAACAAGTACACAGTGGTTAAAGTTTAGAGAGAAAAGAAGGGGCTATATTTATCCAGGAAGTACACTGATTTAATTAAATAGGACAGCCAACCATTGTAGTCTAATAATCCAGTAAATAGTATGGTGGATCTGGATATTAAACTCTGAAAATTGAAAATTAGATATAGATAGTTCTTTTGAATTACAAATTGGGAACAGAATCTCAGTCACTGAGTGAGGCAGTCATTAAGTAAGGTGCCCACATGATAGTATCATTTAATGACCACAGTCCCAGCACTCCCAATTGCAGTAGTTAAGCAGTCTTTTAGGTTGTTAAACAGATGGAGCAAACAGATCTTCAGAGGAGTTCTCCTCCATACATGGAAGGGAGCTGAACTTTGCAGGCAGCTCTTTTGCTCCATCCGCTTAACAACTTAAAAGACTGCTTAATTATCGCAATCGGGAGTGCTGGGACTGTGGTCACTGAATGATACTGTCATGTAGGCAAACAGAACTCCTGATTTTTGGGATCGGATCTCCATGTTTGCAGCCTGTCAAAGGAGTTCCCCTCCACTCAGCTGGAAGACCTTTTGTTCTCAAAGGCCTATCTGGGATGGAGAGAATCACAGCTCTGTGGCATTGAGTTTCTAAGGAAGCCAACAGAGAAAATTGCCAATGGCAATCACATGATCACAAGGTGCTTGGCTACCGGTCAGTCATAAGTACAAACAGGTTGCCAGGCACCTAGATTGCAATTGCGTGAGTAGAATTTTGCAATGGTCAGAAGTGCTTTATGGGCCTTAAAGCATACATTCCGTGGCTGTTATAATTCCGGACTGTCGTTAAATGAAGAGTTGTAATCCAAGGACTACCTTTGTCACATATTGAAACTTGCAGACTACAGAAGGATAGCTTTTACAGAAAATCGATATTGTACAATTCTCCTTGAATTTGATAGTTTTATCTATAGTATTAGTTTCAGTGCCACTTTAATCTGGCACAATAGCCATCCTTTTACCATGAGTCTGTGTTAGAACATCATAAAAGTCCACCATTGGGTAATGAGATAGTAGGGATTTTCCTTTTATAAACATCCTGAAGTTTAAAGCATGTATTTCTAATGTGCAGATCTTGAACACTAAAAATTTTGCTCCTGACCCTTTCATTGGCTGCTTTCTGGATTACTGTGCCCTTGATATATTTTATCTCCCTGGTCAGCGGGGGTGGTAGTGAGGACAATGGACTTCCAGAAGCCATATTGTGAAGCGCTTACGACTTGTGGGGGTGGTCATATTGAAGTGAATAAACAGAGTGCTGAACTCTTCTTCCCTGGATCCGTGACTCATATTTCCTTTGTAGTTCCCTTAAACTATATATCCCTCCCACTCCCTTATGCCTCACCTCTTTTCTCCCTCCCACTCTTCTTTCTGCCTGACTTGATGAACTGGTTTGGGAAGTTCACTCCTGTCAAAGGAAGATTGATTTTTGTCTGCTTGAGGATCCCACGTACCTGCCTTTGGGTGTGAAAGGTGGTATATCTGGCCTCTAATGCAGGTCACAAACAAAACACCACATTCTTTCCAAGGTCTGCTCACTCCCCATTTACAGTACCTATATTTGAATTTTCTTTGTTGCCACATCTGTGTTTTTCTTGCTTCTGACTACGGAGCTCTCATTTGAGTTACCATTTTAAATTGGGATGGGCTACAATTTTTTTTCAAGGGGGATAGCCTCTTCCATCTTGAATGTTTTTATTGATCTATTAAATGTGTCTTAAGTTAAAACAACCAAGTGTTTTCTAAAATCTTAAAGCAGAGTTCTCCAGGCTAACGAAAGGAATTCTGGCAGGGGAAGTCTGTAGTTCAGTAGGGCATCCAGTCTATTCAGAAAGGCTGCTTTAAAGGCTAACTCATTGATTGTGGCCAGGCTGTGAGATAAGAAGGCTGTGTTTGCTTGCTCCAATAACATGCAAATCCTAAACCTATTCAAAATGCTATAAAAAAACTTATGTGGTTGTGTTTTTTTTTGATGCATACATATTATGCAGGAAATAAAAACTCCCATGTCGCAAAATAGTATGCCTCATAAAGATAGGATTTCATTCATGTTGAGCCCTGCACCTCATTAGAACCAACACTAACTTTAAAGTGGTTCGGCTTCAGCAGTAGGGGAATGATAATATTTTATCAATTACTCTTGTGACATGATAGTATGAGACATAACACATAAGACATTAACACGAGAGATTTGTAACATGAAAGACAGCCAAACATATCTTTATACTATAAAACAGAGAGCTCAGGATCTGAAAATCCCTACATTTGTTTTTCTTTAAAAGCTGATATTGAAAAAATACAGTATTTTGCCTAGATCTTTTATTGTCACTGGGTTAGTTCTTCATATGTAATCGATAAAATTTTGAAAACTTCAAAAAAGGGGAAGGGGAAAATGAAGCTCCCCCATTTTGATTTGGTTTGAATGTGAAAAAATGATATACTTCCATATCCTAAATTTACCATACTTATTGGAACAGTTTTTGAATGAACTAATTTCCCTTTGTACTAATATCTGGTTCTTCTTTCTCTGGAAGGCTTTAATCCTGGATACATCTGAACTGCATCCTATAAAATAAAGTATGAATAATCATTGCATTGCTCCTTCCCACTTATCTGTTCTACCAGTGTTCTGTTTGTGATGTCATATTCCTATGTTTGTGACCTCAAAAGAAATATTTCCATGAGAATGATTGTTCTGTTAGCAAACACCAAGTTAATAATCTTGCCAAATGAATCATGGATAGGGAGGTAACTGCCTGTTGCTTTAAGCACATTGTTTTTGTCAAAGCCTGCTTAATTGAGCTTGTTTAAGTCAAGGTCTGAGCTTCCTTAAGCATAACAGTGTTTTTTTTCTCTCTGATAATGCAAGCTTATTTTCTCCTTAATTTGGGGATAGGAGATAAGAAGCAGCTATCTGTTCAAAGACCACATGAAAATGGGTACATAAATTTTCCCTATTTTTATGGTGCTTCCAGAATCAAAGATATCTCTTTTACCTTACCTTTATTGCAATAGATGAGGCCATGTTATAATTAATCTTTCCTTTATGATTGGAAGGGCAATTGCCAATTTCTTGGGAAGGACTCACCCAGATGGAATCATTTAATGGGATCACCCAGATGGGATCAGTATCTCAGGATACTCTTCGATTAACTAATTGGTTGGGGTGCTGGTATCAAATATAGCTGCTGAAAATGATTGGCAAAAGTCGGGGTGCTTACTTTCCCTTTATATTAAGTTATACTGTAGGTTGTTATTTTAATGGTTATTTCGTAAGCATGATGAGGGCTTCCATACTGTGATTACTCTACTGATGACAATTATATAGTAACTGTAACTGTTTGTTGCTTTGTAATTGTCTATCCAGATCTGTTAATCCTCTAAAAATAAACATGCTGTTGTTACAGTCATAAACTGAAAAGCCTGTCCCTATAGATTTCCATGTTGTGGAAATTAATCGGGTTCAGAAACATACTTTCTTTTACTTCACTTGTTTGTAAGGCCAACTAAAGATATTGGTTAGATAACTACCTGGCTATTTTTTTTAAACGACTTATGTTTCTGATTGAAGTACTCCTGCTTTGCATCATTCCATAATTAAGAAAAGAAACTGGACCTTTCTATTTCATACTAAGATAAACTTAAGAAGCTGCCAGATTGCACCTTAGCTTCCTTTAGCCAACTCCTCTGTACACAATTTAGCAGGGCACGACCTGAGAGCTCTTGAAAGGAATGGAAGATTTCTGAACAGACGTTTTAAAAAAGATTTCTCCAGAAATATCTGGAGTACTGCTGGGAAGTTTGCCCTTTGTTCTTCAAACCCAAGCGTACAAACTGGTTTTTCCAGCCACTTGGAGGCATCTGGCAGTCACTTAAAGAAACAGCAACCCTGCTCTACCTTTGCTTTTCTAACCTGACAACTGAAGAACTGGTATTTTAGATTTTGCTGCATACTGACTCCATTTTTTTTATTCAATAGCACTTTATTCCATACTTTACTTGCAATAAGTAGAATGGAGTCATGCTTTCTTGTTAGTTACCCTGCGAGAATATTTGGAGGATGCTTGGATTAATGGGCTCCAATGTAGGCATCCTGTTTCTTTAAACCCTTCTTCTGTTTGCAAGAGGCTGCCTTGGAAGAGGGTCCCTAATCTCTGTGATTAGAAGGAAGCTTGGAGCACTAGATACTCTGTTAAGTATTCTGTTAAGGTTCCCAGATATGGCCTTGGGTACTGCATTGTAGCAAGTAGACTGCAGTCCTGTTTGCAACAGCGTGGGTTGTAGTAACAACAGTGGGCAGCATCAATTGCTGAGGTACTGACTGAAATGGATTTGACAATTTCCGTCCATAAACTTTTGTGCTTAGCTTTGATTTATATGGCAGCAATGGTTGTTCATAATGACCACTGATTTAAGGCTGACTGGTTGAGGAAGACTAAACAAGTTGGAAACTGATAGCTCACTCTGCAAATGTTTTTGGATAACAAAGTTGCATATTAGTCATCAGAATCTCTTGCACCCTTCCAGTTTACTGATAGATTGGATAATGGACTAAAAGTGCTCTTTTTTAAAAAAAAAGCCTTATATTTTGTCTTTACTCTTCCACTGTTGTGAGAGAAACTTTTGGCACAGTAGGCCTGGGTCAGGCATCCATGAGGAGTTCTCCTCTCTGAATCTATTCCTTGAAACAGATCCAATCACTCAAAGAATGCTTACTTTGAGGCAATCCAAGATCTTCTAGGTGTGTGTGTGTGTCCACCAGAATAGAGTCCTGGGCACACACACACGCACATCTAGAAGATCTTGGATTCACCAGAAAATGCTCTTCTGCTTTGCTCTGCAGAACTACGTAGTTTCTGTACACACGTATGGATAGGAAGTAGATTTTGGGAATGCCTTGAAGTAGCCACGCAAAATAAAGAGGCTGCAGCTACTTCTAACTTTTGTGCAGAGCATGGATGTCAAACTCGCGGCGTCACGTTGCCATCAGAGGACGTTTCGCGACATTTTTGCCCTTCGTGGAGCTGGGGTGGACGTGGCCTGCAGGCCGCCAGTTTGACACCCTGGTGTAGAGCATTCAGAAGGATGCTTTGCACAATGTCTCATAAATCATTTTCACAAGCCTGGTACACAACATTTTCATTCTCTGAACTTGCTTCACATGCTAATTTATTAATACTTAGATTTTAAGAATCAGAAGTTCTTTTTTTAAAAAAAAGGGATAGATGGAGATAAAATTTCCTCAGGATAAGGAAACAGTATGCAGTTTAGTGTCAGTTTATCAGGTGTATAAAATAGGCTTATTGGGCATTATGCTATGAAGATAATTAACTGTCTTTAATTATCTATGTTTTGTGTGCTGCTTATTCACATGCAAGTAATAATAATAAATATGAAGCAACAATCAACACACAATTTCACCTGCTTTCACAAGGAACAGTTCATTTCACAGATCCGTAATACATTTTAATTTCTGAGCATGAGAATACAAGAAGATATTTCATTTAATACCTGTGGCCCAGTAATCAATTGCAGTCTTTCTTGGAATAAAATAAGTGCGTAGCAGAAGTGTCACCTAAGTCAGGGCTCCCCAATCTGTTTGCCATAGCCCACTACCAGGCTGTGTCCTATTCGCCAGTGGGCCGTGTGAGAAGCTGGCTAGTGTGCACGCATACATGCACACGCACAGCCTCACATACACATGCAGGCACTTGGGGCCTCATTTGCGCAAGCATCATAGGTGCTTGGAGCCTCATTCGCGTGAGAATTGCAGGCATGCTTGACCCACTTGCGTGAACATCGGAGGCACTCGGGTCCTCAGTTGCTCAAGCATCGCAGGCTCTCTCGGTCCCACTTGCGTGAGCAATGGGTGCTTGTGCGCACATACGTGTACACATGCCCACCCCTCCCACAAAACCATCCCCTCCCCCACTTCCGGGCCGCCAACCCAGAAAGGTTGTGGAACTCTGACCTAAGTCACATAAATTGTTGCTGAGCCTTAGTTCATATGTTATATTTCTACATGTCATGTAGCAAGGAATATTGTAACTGATCAGATGAAGAAAAGTTCTGTGAAACTAGAAATAATATTCCATTTTTCAAGAGATGATTCAGTGCACTCTAGAACTGTATTCTCATATGAAAAAACATGTAGAGAAGGTGATCATTTTTTAGAGTGTGTGCCAATGCATCATAGGCATGTGATCTCTGCCTAAATAACCGTGGATTGTTCTGGAATATCCTCTAATGATGCTGCAGCGTGAATTTCTTCCCGTGGGAAGTGTACACTAGGCTCTGCAAACAATAATCTGGATGTACTTCTATAATAATTGTAAATATAATATCTAACCTTGCATATCAGCATGCCAATCTTAAGTATTTTGTCCATTACTCCCCATTTGCACCTGGATGTTTCCAGCAAAGCCAGCCTGCAGCAATTCCAACTAAGCCCATGTTGCTTGTTGGAGGTAGACAAAGCTGTGCACCAAACACCTAACAATTGACTGGTAAAACTTTATATGAGGCTGTTCTTGGAAAAGCACTTTCAGCTATAGAGAGATTGAACTTTTGGTGAGATGTTTCCTTCCATAACTTTCTATCCATGGGTGGGTCTAAAGGCAAGTGGGAGAGCGGGCTTCTGCAGAATCATAGACAGCTGTATTCAGGGCAGATGCTAGAAGTAGGATGCCTCAGGAATCCCAGACCACTATCTAAACGCCTACGATAAATGGCTCATATTTGGCTAAAGGGTGGGCCAGCTATTGACACAGGAACTGATCTCCCAGCTGCTGTGAAGGAGGAGAAGGAGGGAGAGCCGCTGACCTGTGGTAACCTGGAGCCCTTGAACATTGGCAAGTGTGGGGAGAGAATCTGGGCCGTGTATGGCAAGGGGCATTTCTTTCTCCTCTGGTGGGGCAGAGAGCTTAGGCAGCTCACAGGAAACTGGCTCTGCACTTGACTTGCCCCAGACAGCAGGTGTAACTTGAGTTGTGCACCACCAAGGCTGGTATGCTACTAAAGGCTGATTGGCTGGAAGGCTGCCCCACTAGGTTATTTTTAACAGAGCTGTCCAACTGGTTCACGTGGTGGTGTCAGGGAAGAGGAATTTGTGGAATGTAGTAATTTGGAGGAGGACGTGCCCTCCGAGAGGGAATGGCACAGCCTCTGGTGAATCACGGGACTGGGACAGCTGAGCAGAGGCAGGCCTGCAGTGTCTGCCTGCCGGTAACTGGAAGAGACAGTTAGCCATGGCAGGTGCCCAGGAAAGGGAAGAGCTGCTCCGACACTTTTTACTATCATCAGCACAATGGATATCGGATAGCCTAGAGAGGGGGAGGATTTCCACAAGGGTGTATTTCTGTGCTTGCAGTCCTATCTTAATACTCTTCCTTTTGAAAAATCCTCTTGATATCTTACTTTGGATTTGCAGAATGCTGAACATTTTTAGATTGTTTACTTTGCAAAAATTCCTGTGAGGTGCATTAGGCTTGTAGGCCCACAACAATTCCCAAAAACATGAAAGTTGTCTGAGGATCACAGTACTTGATTGTTTTAATGAAAAGCCGTCAGTGAAGGCTGGTAGTTAATCAAAAGAGCAGGAAAAGGGAAAATAGCTGCTTAATTCCGTCTCTCCAAATGTTTCGTTTCAATCCATATCTGGCCAGCAAGTTATTCTCTTCTTCTGTCAACTGGACGGGGGAATCCTATCCCTTGGATCTTTAAGCCATCCCTTCCCTTGCTCTTAACTGTTTCTATTCTCTCAGTTACTGACTGTTATAGCTATATTTCATTTTTTAAACTGGTAGCTGCAAATGTTTCCCAGGTGACAACCATCGTGTCTCGTATTCACGAATCCCTAAGGCTCAGGAACGATGAGTTAACTTTTCTTTGCAGGACTTCCTTTATCAAATCATGTAATCATGAGCGGCTTTTCTCAATAAACCTGGTCAGATTTGATTTGTAAGAAAGTTACATGTGGGTTGGGAGCATGAACTCTTGATAAATGTTCATTGTTTTTATTTGTTGAATATGTAACAAAATATGTAACTTTTTCCCCCACTGAACGAAACTGTCATTTTCAAACTTTCCCAACATAGCCATGAAAGCCACCTGGGTGACCTTGGGCCAGTCACACACACTCAGCCCAACTCAGTGTGGTTGTTGTGGGGATAATAGGAGGAGAAAAGTGTGTTGGGATATGTTCAGAACCTTCAGTTACTTGTAAAAATAACAAAGGCCGGAAATCAATAACTTCCATTCCATCATTTCTGATATCCTATAGCAACTTAAACTAACCTATTTCCAATGGGGCCCTTAGTGGTCTCATCTGAAGAAGTTCAGAAGAGAGAATCAAAGGTGAAAAGATAGAACCATGAAGTAAACGGGTTGAATCTTTCTTAAGTCTCACATATTTAAGGAAATTAGGATTCAATGCATAGCAGATGATTTGCAGTATGGAATATAGTTTTCATTCAAACATGTTAACTTTGATCAGGGACAAGGTTTATCAAAAAACATGGTTTGGATTATTAAGAGTTCTAAAGAAATGGCTGTTCTGGTACTAGGATGTTAATGGTTGTGAAAGAACAGACAAGAAGTGAGACTAGGTGTGTCATACTTCTTATGCAGCAGAATCCTTTTAGTGTTCTTAAACTACATATTTTAGAGCACATATTCCCTTCAACTAATGGAGATAGCAGGCATTCTGCTTTAAGATACTTTGTTTCCTTTATCCAGGATTTTAGGGTTTTTTTCCTTATTACCTCTTGATTAACATTTCCTAAACTGAAGATCTCATCTTGCGACAGAAGAATTTTTGTAAAACCCAATGAATCCTTTAAAAAGTATAGAAAGTAATAAATATTGCATCTATTCTTCCTTTCAAATAGTTGTTTGCTTCCACATTTGCATTGTTTTCTCTTATGCCAGTTGTCCTGCATATTCCAAATACAGTACAGAGTGTGCAATTCAGTCCTTTAACAGAAGGTGAATAACATGGAAGTGCTGAAGGAATAATTGAGAGATGCTGGTGCTTCTTTAATTCTATATTCCAGCATCATTTGAGGCAATCGAAGTTGTTACCTATAAACATGGTGGTGCAGTGGTTAGAATACAGCATTGCAGGCTAATTCTGCTGACTGCCAACTGCCAGCAGTTCGGCAGTTTGATTTTCACAGGCTCAAGGTTGACTCAGCATTCCATCTTTCCGAGGTCGGTAAAATGAGGAAACCAGATTGTTGGTGGCAACACCGCTTAGGTAGGGCTGTAAAGTGGTATATAAGTCTAAGTGCTATTGTTATTGCTATAGAAGGACCACTTCTGTGTATATGATCATTAGTAGATGATCATCAGTAGATGATCAGTAGAAGAGCAACAAAAATGATTAGGGGACTGCAGGCTAAAACATGTAAAGAATGGTTGCTAGAATTGAGTATGTCTAGTTTAATGCAAAGAAGGACTAGGAATGAGTGATATGATAGCAGCATTCCAATATCTAAGGGATTGCCATAAAGTACAGGGAGTCAACCTATTCTCCAAAGCACCTGAAGGCAGGATAAGAAGTAATGGATGGAAACTAATCAAGGAGAGAACACATTTCCTGACAGTTAGAACAATTAATCAGTGGAACGAACAACTTTCCTCCAGAAGTTATGGGTTATGGCTTTAACACTGGTGGTTTTTAAGAAGAGATTTGACAACCATTTGTCTGAAATGGTATAGGGCTTCCTGCCTAGCAGAGATTTGGGCTAGAAGACCTCCACGGTCCCTTTCAACTCTTAGTCTGTTTTTGGTGAGCTGGCTCCTGCATTCCAAGGGTCACTTCTCTTGTAATTCTGAAGCTTATCTATGTGCTGAATTTAGTCAGTAAATGGATGAGAATTAAACATCATTTGCATTAGAGTATATCTTATTACAACTACTGAGGCATTTTATTATCTTTTGTTGATTGTTTTCCAGTATATGAATAATGCTACAACTGTAACTAGAAGTCTCATAATAATCAGATCTTTTTGCTCCTCACTACCTTCATATCTAGTGAAATGGCCAATCATTTTGTATGTCTTGGTCTATTAAGATTCAAGGTATGCATGTTTGTGTGTCTGTGTGTATTTGGCTGTGTACCGGGAACACTAAGATTTCTTATTTTTCAAGAAGTACAAGTACAAATCTCAGTTTACTTTTGCTGCTGTTCTGGCAAGTCAGGAAGCTATGAAATAGGAAATGAAGCAGCAGTAAACTAGGAAATAAATCACAACAGCAGAGAAGTACAGCCTTCTATTTAAACATCAGTTCAATTCTCGGTCTTACTGTCAATGACAGCTTCATTTCCTTCCTTTCAATCTTTAACTCAGGAGTTACATCTTGACCACAACATATAAGAGTCTTTTGGATTTGTTGGATTAAAATGTCTAAGATGTTCAGCCAACATAGTCGTGTTGGTTGAGGATAATGGAGTAGATGGACTAACATGTTTAGAAGGCTCCACATTGAGAAAGGCTTCAAAGGATGAACAAGGCAGCATGTGCTGGCAGCACCCATATAGACATCATCAAAAATAAATTCTGAGCCAGGAAATTCAACCCACAACTGTCCTGGATGAATTCTGCAGAAAGGAAAAATGCCTCTTATCTTCTGAAAGTAGAAATGGGAATGAATAATCCTTTCGTACAGCAAGTATGGTCTCCTCACCAAAAAGTCAATGCAAACTCAGGTTTTGGCAAAACTATGTTATATGAAATGTAAGACTTTTATAGAATAATAGAATGGAGGCATATTTAAAAAGAATATTTAAAAGATACCAAAATAGACAGACGTGGCATTTTATCTACTTGGCACATTTTTCATTTGAATGTTATAAACCAGGAGGCAAATTTTCCATAAACAAAGTATTAAGTTGCCTAAATCAAAGAAGTTAGAGCATTAGAAAGTCGTAACTTCTTTATCCCAGGTGGTGGGCACGCAGCTCACATTCATGGAAACAATGATTCAGTCAGTACAGGAACTGGACATCCTGAGTCAATTAAAGCACTCCTCCCCTCCCCCAAAAGAAACATTTATTTGATGTACTGTGATGTCAGATCCCACGTGGGTGACAGCCAGTTGAAAGCAATTGTTTGAAAATGTCTGGTTAAAGATCAGCTAGTAAACATGCGTATGTAATGTAGGGAAATAAGCGGGGGGGGGGGGAATGCCAGTTGAATATTACTCAGACAAAGAAGTTGCAATTTGAGATTATTTTACAAAGCTGTTTGTTAGGAAGGCCTCAGCAGCAAGGCACAATTGTAGCACAACTGAACAAGAGCAGGAGGGCTTGGAAGTATGGTGGAAGGATTGACCCAAACTATTCAGCCTTACCCAGTTCTGTTGCCTGTATTATTTCACGAGACAAGATGCCCAGGTGCAGGTAGACTTGAGGGCAGAAGCAGTACAGTTGTGTTTTCTGAAACTGATGGGTCATGGTAAATCGCTATTTTTAAATAAATCACAAATGCATTTAACAATCATAACCTTTTGAATCAGTGCAATTTTTAGATAATAACTTTGGTTTGTAAAAATTGCTACAGAATTGCTGAAACAGTACACAATTGCTGTGCTTATTTCATAACACAGCTGTGTTTCAGATTTTACCACTGAATATTAGTAGATTTTTTTATGTACCTAGTAAAATAACAAGGAGTTCTGAGAGAACAAATAAAATTAAAGTTAGGCATTTGTTTCATTATTTATTTCATGAACAAAGTAATCTAACATGGTGTGAAAAAGTAATTGCCCTGCTAGTTAGTTGTAAGAGTACATAATTGAAAAAAATCAGGGTTAGCCCTGCCCAAATAAATCTCACAACCTGTAATTAATTCTGCTTATCATTGTGAAGTTTTCATTGCACAGATTCTGAGGCAGTTTATGCCAAGTTATTAAAGCGTATCAATCTGGAAACTGTTTCAAAGTCATTTCTTAAGCCTGGGATTCCAATAATAGTAAGATGCAATATTGAAATGAAAAATACGTTGGGACAATAGTGAATGTTCCCCATAGTAGTTATCCTGTCAAAATCACTTTAAAAGTTCAACATAAAATAATCCAGAGTTCTGCAATCATTTCTTGTATTGGCTAAAAGTCGGCATTCATGATCTCACAGCCAGAAAAGCACTAGGTAGAAATGGGAAATTAGCAATGTGGAAATCATGGCTGACCAGGAAGAACAGTGAAGCTGATTTTAGGCTTGACAAAAAGTATGTGGGTGTTCCAGTGGACCTTTGCAGAGATGAATCAAAAGTGGACTTTGATGGCTCTGTGGATGACACTATATCTAGCAAAAACAAAACACTGAGATTTATTGTAAAAGCTAATACCAAACACAGCAATTTTGTGATATGCATAACTTTGCTTGTTAAGACCCTGATGACTTGCCATAGTTGAAGAAAGCATGAATTACGTTAGATAAAGCAATTTTTCAGGAGAGAATTAAACCCTTTCTCCTCTTAAGTGGGACATGCAGCAAGAAAGAGAGACCCCAGGTTTACAAACAACATTGTGGAGGAAAAAAAAAGTCATTTTGGAATGGCCAGAGCCAAATCCAGGTTTAAAACCCCATGGAAGTATAATGTCAGGGCCTGAAACAAACAATTAACCTAGAAAACATCCAAATATTATTGAATTGATACAAGTAACCATGGATGAATGGGTCCGAATTCCTACACAACAATGTGAGGGACTGATAATTACAGGAAGCATTTGATTGCAGTTATTGCAGCTAAAGTGGTACAACCAGTCATTAAATCCGCGAAGGCAATTCTTTTGTTTTTCCACATTGTCATTTTGCACGTTAGATGGCTTTAGTGTTTAATTTCATTTATATCATCAACAATTTGTTCATTTAGGTTCCCTTCATATATTAAGAGAACCAACATTAAGCTATGCTAATGTTCAGTGCAAAAGAATCAGACAATGTAAAAGGGGAAAATATTTTTTCACAGAACTGTACATGAGAAGAGTAGTATAGTAGTAATACCAGGCTAGGGAAGGCTATGTAAAGCTTTGAATTAGGTCTCAACAGAAATGTGTGTGCATGCATACAGCTCCCAAGGCGGGACCGATTCTTAACTTACATGTAGTCCCACTTTGTCTTTCTTTCTCAACCACCAAATAAAATAGAGCTAGTCTTCTGTTTGTTTCGTTCTTTTTATCAGTGTCAGGAACTGCATATATCAAGGGAAATGCACTGAGCCAGATGGCTTTTATGATGGTATTGTTACTCTAGTATTCGGTGTCATCCTTCTCTTTCCCTCTCACATGGTGCTGTTTGACTGGGCGCAGCACCTGGTCTTGTCTGTAAAAAACTATGGCGATGGGGAGGGGAGGGGAGAGGAGAGAAGAGAAGAGGCATGGTTGAGGGACTGAGATGTGACCTCATATAAGACTTCTGTCCACAAGGCTGAAAACCAATGCTTTCCTTGAAAAGAAAACAGGACTCTGGCTTTGCCAGAAAAACCACACATGCTTCAGCCTTCAAACTTCTCTGTCTCTTTCTGTTCTAAGTTAGCTGCAAGGGCATTTCAGCCAGCTTTGGCCAATACCATCTGGTCCATCAAAATAAGTCTGGCATGCTTCCCCAAACTATTCTTCCATGTTGGGGTGTGTATGGAGGGAGATGAGGGAAAATAAAGCTCCCAGCTGCTCTGACGTTTGAATTTAGATTGGCCACAGCTGGCCTGTAAAATGTGGAGCAAAAGCTCTTCTGCTTCAAATTAGGACAAAGAGGAGGTTGGGAAGGGCTCTTTTCAGAAGCCAATGCTACTTAAAACATCCCAGTAGGTTGCACATCCTGTTGACTGTCGTATATCAGACCTCAAACTCTTGAGCGTACATACCTTTGTATTTTACAGCTTTTTTAATGTCCTCTTTCCTTTTGTATTATGAAAGTTCTTTGGAGTCAGACATGGAAGCTAGGAAGGAGGGAGGGATGGTCCAAGCATGCACGTATCTTCCTGTGAGAGATGAATTAAACATGGCAGAATGGGGCAAGAAATATTCTGGATTCCCAGATTAGGCTACCAATCCTGGTCCTTGGAAATCCCATAATTTATTTAAAGGGAACTATGACTTCCTAGCTACATCTCTGTATGTCCCATGTTTGCATTGTTTCTGAGTGTCCAGCTTAAGCACCAGGGGTTTTTTTACACTATGGACTGTTGTGGATATCTGGTTCAATGCATAAACAATCAGGGCCTCAAGCAGAGCTTTTTTCAGGCCATCTTAGAGAAGAACTGCATTAGTGCCATCTTCTGGTAAAATGTCACGACTGAGTTAGGAGCAGGAGTTCAGCTGTTTGTCAGCTTGAAGGATGTAAGGAAGGTAGATCCGATTTTTTAGAGGGCAGCCTTTTATTTCTAAGAAGTTGGGACAAGAGAAGGTCTGCATTCATCACATTACGTCTTTGCCTTTTCTGCTTTAGGACGCAATGAACTGATAGCAAGATACATCAAGCTACGGACAGGGAAGACAAGGACTAGAAAACAGGTAAAAATGCATTTCATGCTTCTCCCTTTAAAAAGTGTTAAGAATGAAAAAAAATACTAATCTGTATACGTATATGCATGTATGTTTTTTGATGTATGCATGCTCCAGTGCTGTGATCTGTTGTACTGTTAACTTACATGGTGGATATCTTAACTGACAACAGTTGTGCCAAGGAGATATGTGATCTTTAAGTTCTCATTTTGACTCAGCCACTGGTCTGCTGTGAGATTTCTGTTTCATCTTTCTTAACGTAAGTTTCCTATGGATGACAACTATCTCACCAAAAAAACCAGAATATCTTTAATCATTTGATTTCATACGGCTGGATTTATGTTTGAGAAACACTTTGTATATTGTATAATTTAAAGTTTAGGAATTAAGAATGGCAGCTCTAGCTACTAAATCGCTTGTCAGAGTTTTCCCAATATGGGTGATATCCTGCTGTGAGGCCTTCAGCTTTGCTGAATATTCTAAAGGTGAAGTCTATACATCTGGAAGTTGCTGAACTCTGGAAACTCTGTTTCGTACAATAAAAATTGACACTGCCTTTTAGCGAAACTTCCTTTTAGATTTGGCAGATTTGGGGGAACCACTTAAGGATCATTTGATCCTATAGCAAAACTGGGAAGAATCCTCAAGTGGAAGATCTATTTAGCATACCAGTGAATGCAAATGTGTCAGTGACAACAATGAAGGGGTTTTATTAAAAATTATCAATGACTATTGCGTTTTAATTCAGTAAAGGCTTACATTTTATATAAGTGCTTCTGCCAAACTAATTTCCTTTTAACTTTTCATTCTTAATTCCTTTGCCCATACTATTACTCTTCCTCATTAATTTAGCTTGATGGAAATTTTAAAAAGCAGGGATGGAGGGAAGGGTTTTGACTAGCCAAGTTCTGGATTGTGAAAATTTGAAATTCACAGCCATAAATAAAGAAAAACTACAACTCAAAAGCAACTAATGGAAAATATAAGAGAAAGATTAAAGGGGGTTTCTATTTTAGTGAGGGAGCGTTTATGTCAGTAAGAAATTTTGAACAGACAGTAACAAATCTGGGATTGTACTTCTTCCTTGTACATGAGATTGCATACCACATTGTGGACAGTCTCGAGATAACTACTGAATCTTGACTGTTATTACTTGCTAAGTCTGCCTAATTGAATCAGAAACTTCCATTGTTCTGGTCAATCTCAATAAAATTGAAGTACAGTATAAAAAACAGAATTGGGATGGGAAATGTACCATGTGTACACCTCTCTGAAGGTCTTCTAGCTGATTTTTTTTATTAATGGAGAAAGAGCAGACATGCCATGTTTGTTGTAAAAGCTGTCATGAATGAAACTTCGGTTTAACCTTTGTTTCCATTTTCTTCCTCTTCAAACCTATAGGAGTAACTTTTAGAATAATTAGGGTTTGTTAGTGGAGAGCAGCAGAATTCTTTATGGAACTCCTTGTTAGCTATGCTAGATTGCAGTGTGTGACATATTAATTTGGACCAGGAAAATGATTGTTTATAGAGTTCCAATCAATTCCTCCTATTTTAACTGTGGTTTATGTCCTTCCACAGTACAGTGAAATTGGAAATGCCAGTCTCACATCTGTGCTGATTTCTCCAGGCATCTTTATTGCACTGTCTGAAAGCACATCTTTCATGTTGAGCTGTTTATCTTTACAGACATGATTCTCAGCTCCAAAGCTAACAGTCTATAACTTTTTGCTGAAACTGAAATCATATATATCCAGGAAATGGTTTATAAGACAATTCTAAGCATATTTAATGGGATTGCAAACAGTCCCAAGAGATTGGAATGGATTGCAAAGTATGTCACTGTAAAACAGAGCAGATTTATTTTGGGGTTTTCCCCCTATTGCCTGGCTTATTGCATTTCATCAGCTCTCCCAATCATTGGAGATCTGCTCTATATAGCGCTGTGTCTTTATAGAAATGTAAAATTTAAAATAAAACAAATGAATGTATATAGAGTGAGAAAAAAGCCATTTCCATTGTTTGTTTTTAACAGAGATTAAAGTTAATGTAGCTGTTAGGTGATGAATTCCTTCACCTGTCTTTGTATATAATATTCAATATTTTGTTAATAGAAAACTATGTGTTATAACTTCCTGAAAAGATTATTTCATCACTCAGTTATAATCAACCATAAATTGAATTTTTATCCAAAATATTAAATCGGTTCTCAAAGCCGTGAACTCATATTTAATTTCTATTCTGAAGAAGTACCTCATGTCTACCGTTTTGTTCCCTAAAAGCAGTTTTGCAAACAGCTGAGAAATGTTTCATATTTTCTAGGTATCAATATTTATAATATCAAGAACTAATATTTTAAAGAACATTCCCATAAACAGTTTTGATTGTGTGAAAGGCAGTTCAGTTACCTGATTCAGAAAAATCAAATAAGTAAGCAGGGGATTGCATAGTTGAGGAGAGTGGATGGGCCTGAAGCAGCAAAATACCTCTAGATCAGAATGTGAATAGTTTCTGAAACCAATATGATTAATAATGTGTAGAAGTCCATGAGAAATGATAAATTTGAAATTGAAAGTACTTGTTGCTGCCAAGAAATCTAAAAATGTATTCTCTGGGAATATTTCCAAATGTTTCATTCAGCAAGATTACAGCAACTTCCTTCAACTGATTCTTTCAGTAAGCATTAACTGCTGTTTACCCTACAAGCTGATATTATTCCATCAGAACTTCAACTGGCTTAGGAGGCCACTGTGTTTCACATGGGTGCTTGAAGCACTGTTGTCAATATGGGGTCATACCTTCATTCTTTTTGTGTTTTCCTTTTTGAATGACTTGGCGGGACCTAGGTGTCCAGCCATATACAGGTTCTAGCTCGGAAGAAGGTGCGAGAGTACCAGGTTGGCATAAAGGTACGTTGGAGACCCTGCCCATGCATCCATGGTATGTGAGCATGGGCAGCCCCCTCTCCTTCCTCTCCTTTCCTCTGGTTGACGGCTCTGCTGTTTTTCCCCCTCTCCTTCTGCTTTTCTCTCTGCAGGTCTCTAGCCACTTGCAGGTTCTAGCCAGACGGAAATCTCGTGAGATTCAGTCCAAGCTGAAGGTACGCGCTTCCCCAGCTTTCTCACCTTTGAGCAATGGCCATGCTGCAGCTAACATACTGCACTCTGTTATTGCCACTCTGTTCCTTTTATGTCCTTGCCCCTTTCTCTTTGATCCTGGGATCAGACCAAAGCTAGAAAACTTGGAAGAGAGAGAGAGATGGTTGGTAGATGTCATGGAGCATCTTTATGTGGCAGTATTTGAATAGGGCTGTGATATAGAACAATTCATTTTGTGTCAGGTCAGTGGAAAAACAGGAGAGTAAACTTCCAGTAAGAACTTTCCAGATTGGACCTTCAATTCCTGGCTCTTGTTTTTCCATAAACACCTAGTGATACTACTTAATCCTATCAGGTGACATTTGTTAATATGCCTTCACCTGAGCTCTTAACTATATAACCCTAAAAGTCTTAACAAAGCTAGCTACATGGAATAAGTAATGGTGTATGAAATGATGTGACAATCGCACACAGGTAGTCCTTACAACTTACAGCCACAACTGAACCCAAAGTTTCTGTTGCTAAGCGAGATAGTTATTAAGTGAGTTTTGCCCCATTTTATAACATTTCTTCCCATAGTTGTTAACTGAATAACTGCAATTGTTAAGGTAAGTATCACAGTTGTTAAGTGAATCTGGCTTCCCCATTGTCTTTGCTCATCCGAAGATCTCAAAAGCGGATCACAAGATCCCAGGACTCTGCAACCGTCATAAATACACTCCATTTGCCAAGTGCCGGAATTTTGATCACGTGACCATGGGGATGCTGCAACAATTGTTAAGTGTGAAAAACAGTCCTTGGGTCATGTGATCCCCTTTTTTTGTCCTTTTGACAGACAAAGTCAATGGGGAAGCCAGATTCAGTTAATTAACCCTGTCACTAACTTAACAACTGCAGTGATTCACTTAACAACTGAGGCAAGAAAGGTTATAAAATGGGGCAAAACTCACTTAATAAATGTGTCACTTAACAATAGAAATGTGGAACTCGATTGTGGTCGTATGTTGAGGGCTATCTGTATTCTGGACCAACTGTTGCTTCTAGGTGGACATCTCCAAGTAGAAAATACACTGTAGTAATCCAGTCACGAAGTGACAAAGCATAAGCCACTTTGCTCACTCTGTTGAGCATGTCTGCATATTGATGATGCCTAACTCCAAAAAGTAAATGATCTTAAGCAGCGATTGCATGCTAATGTTATATTGGAGGGAGCATTGAACCCTACTATTATTATTAATTATATAACATTATCTATAATAACAATATGTGATTGTTCAGTTAGTAGTTTGAATTTAATTATTAAGTTATTATTGTGAGTGGGCTAGGCTTAAGTTAATTTACTTTTTACCATAGGTACAGAAACAAATGAAACAGTCATTACTCTAGCTCTCTTATGGAAATTACTGTGTGATGCGTTTAAGAATCTAATAAGTTATTTGGCAAGGAGGCCTATGCAGTGGTTGCAACCAAGATGCACAGAGCCAGAAAAGGACATAAAATGGCTGTGGCTGAATCAGGATATGTAGAACAAGTTCACGAAACCAGGAACTAAGGAAACTGGGCAAGGATGCAACTGGAGAGCTTTATCCTGTGATTGCCTTTCCTTTTCTTCTGTGGTTGGCTTTTTTTCTCCTTATTCTGAAACTGGAGATTGACTAACTTGATCCCTTTCCCTCTGTGTGTTCTGTGTATTGTGATTTGCTTTATGAAATGTCTGAAGATGGAGCACGGAGAATGGGATGGCTCTAAAGTAAGCCAGAGAGTATTCAAAACTGATCTGGATTATCTTTTCATTTTTGCTGATGAATATATGTCTTGGAAAGAACAGAAAAATTACAAAATTGCCTCTCTCTTCCCTTTCTAGTATTCCCCAAGGCAGAATATATATTTAAATAGGATTGGGAAAGTTGTTGATGGTTGTCTCCCCATCTTTTGACCCAAAAAGAAAGAAAAGCTTGACCATTTACAAACAGATTGCCTATATCTATTGTCAAAGCCCAGGTTTCCATAGAATTCAATAAATACTTCCAGTTGAAGACTGGCATAGAAGAGTAAAAAAGATATAAAAGTGAATTGTATGCAGTAATTGGATATAATTCTAGAGCATGTTTATCTTCATTCTGACCCTGTAGGAAATCTTCCACAAAAGTTAGAAAATACCCCAGAAATGAGGTTGATATATTAGTCAATTGATGTCAAGTAATATTTTGTCAAATACTCTAGAAAAGCCACTATGTACAGCACATCTTACTTTTTCTTATTTGTAAGCAAGAAAAGGGCAAATTTCCCTTTAATACAGATTCAGAGTAAACCTTAGCTACTTGCTGTGAATGTTGCTGCCAGTGGGAAAACCTCTTCCAGGTGGGTCATGTGTCCAAGTGAAACCAGGAAGATCCATTTTCAAATTATTCCTCAAGTTGAAATTTGAAGTTATACTGGCATCTGTGGGAGTAGGTTATACTGAACTCAGCGCAATTGGCTTCTGAGTGGATATGCTAGGTGGTTCATTAGAAGGCAAGCTGTGTATGCACAGTTAACCTGACCTGCCTCCCAAGGTTATTGTAAGAATAAATGGGAAGAGTATTCATACCCCAATTGCACAAAAGATAGGGGAGAACAAAGAGAAACTGGTAATTAAATCACTTCTCAACACTCCATTGAAGTTATTATTTAAACTTTTGAATACATATCGAACAATAGGTTTGGTATCTTCATTGGTTTTTAAAAATTGCTGTTGTAACACACCCTTAGGTTTGAGATATACTTGACAGCTTTTTTACGGGGTGCATGCCCAAATTAATCCTGTTGTTGCTGGTAGTTTAATTTTGATATAAGGAGGAAACTTGGAAGAAAATGCTGGAACGTAAGTGTGCAGCAATGCAGTCACATTGCTAAGCCATGTTGTTCCTGCATGTGCCTCTGTATGCCCGTAACTGGGGCTGTGTGTGTGTTCTTATACCCAAAACATGGCTTTTGTAGCCTGCTTTAATAGATAGTTGTCCACAATACTGCACTTCTGATTTGTTTTGAAATATTATATGATGAACAAAAGTATATTCATTCGTAACAGATTTACAAAGTGATTAACAATGAAGCCCTGTATATAGTCTACTTTATGACAAAATGGCCTTTTCAGACTCAGGAATTAGCCAACTCATTAGGCACCACTGCTAGCAACTTGTGCCCTGGGGTAAGGGAGAAAAGTCAGAAAATAAATCCTCTTTTTATAGCTGAATTGGGACATTGGGATCTACTTGAGATGATCTTTAATTCTGTCCTTGCAAGTTCAGAATTGAGATTTTGAGACTGGTCCAGTATTGATAAACTTCTCTCAGCTTCAGTTCTGGATTGCTAAAGATGTTTCATGGCATCTTTAAAAGAGGGACTGAAAGGAGAAATGGCTTCACAGCCAGTCTTTAAACTTTAAGGACGGAGACAAATGATTCACACAATTGTCTGCATGCAAGCAGTGTATTCTTAAAAATACCAAATATTAATGTTAGAATACATTGCTATTCTTTAATATATAGCATAACATTTATAATTATTTCTATACTTCAGTGCAGTACTTACTTAAGGCTATCATATATGGCCTGCAAAAATCCTGGATGTTTTCTATATGTTTGTGCTGCCATCTAGTGGTCATCCAGACTATTGCAGTCCTAATTTACCTTTTCTGTATAATTGTGCAAGGAGTTGATAGAAGAGAACCTTGTGCATTGTTTTTCTTTTGTATCTTTCTAGTGTGCAAAAGAGTGTTACCATCCATCCATAGACCTAGACTAATTTGCAGAAGAGCAAAACTGGAGAGCTTGCTCAGTTTTTGACTTAAAAAAACCCTTGCTTATTGTTCACTTCATTTGTGAATACAAAGAAGATATCCACTGAGATCAGCATTCTGCCAGGTGGGATTTTCCACCCATTCCCTTTTAGCCAAAATTCTCAGGATTCTGTGAAGTAGGATACATTGGAAATTGGCCTTGCTGAGGTTTAATTTATCTACGAAGTAAAGGTAGATGTCTATAGAGATTCTCAGTCATCCAGGTCATAATCATCCCAAAGGTGCTTTTTTCAAAAGGCAACTGGACTTCATTTTTCCTTGAAGACAGTTTGCTTCTCATTCAAGAAACTGAAGAACTTTGAGAACTGAAGAAGCCTCTTGGATGAGGAGGCTTAAGGAAAAACAAAGTCCAGGTGCTTTTTAAAAAAGCACCTTTGGGACAAACTAAAGATAGATTATCACAAACCTATTATTGAAAACCTATTATGATTAAAGATATTATGCAGATTTTCCTCAGCCTTCACCCATACCTGGGTTCTAATCATATTTCTTTTTTTCTTTTTCCCTTCATGCAGGCTATGAACCTGGTAAGTACCACCCAGACCTGTCTTTATTCTATTAGTTTTAGATACCGTATATAGGTCGTGACAAGATTTTAAAAATCCTTAACCTCAGTGAAACCCAAAATGATTTCTGACACTGCTGAAAAATCAGAAGCTGCTGTTTGGAGAATTTTAACATTATGCTAAGAAGCTGCCTGTGGGTTTGCTTCTGTGACTCTGCTTAAGTTGTACAGAACCAAAGAGTTTGACTGTCTCTGATGAACGTGGTTCCTTGAGAATCAGCTTTCTAAAAGTAGTGGCAACTATCTCGTTACTTTTCAGAAACAACTTGGATGAATGGTTTATAGTTAGCGTACAGTAGTTGAAGCTCAGAGAGAAAACTAACAAATACTATAAAAACTATTCCTTAATTTCAGGTGGTTTGTTATTTTAGTGTGCTCTCAAGGTATGGATTAGCAAGCCCTCTTTCTGTTTCATTTTTATCCTATTTTGAAGGATCAAGTCTCAAAGGACAAGGCTTTGCAGAGTATGGCTTCCATGTCTTCAGCACAGATTGTCTCTGCCAGTGTCCTGCAGAACAAGCTGAGTCCTCCTCCTCCACTCCCTCAGGCTGTCTTCTCTGCTGCTCCCAGGGTAAGAAATGTCCCACATGTGGATGTAGTGACGTAAGCAGAAAGGATTCCTAGAGGAGATGCTCTTGACTTATTTGAAATATGTTAGCCTTCATTAGCTAATCCATTTCTGCCTTTTTAAACTCAAGTGCCATGTTTAATCACTAAGCAAGGAAGTTCTGGGTAGCTTGCAAGCATGATGGTGGGCCGGGGATAGCTGCTGCCAGTGTAGGAGCGTTTCTCGGTAGGCGCCACACAAATACAGCCGGGTGATTAGGCATGCCCTACAGACTGCAGGTGGGCACATGCTATAGGGTAGTACGGGATCCCTGGGATCTTATACTCCATAGCCAGATTCCCCAGGTGAAAAAGCAGCAGGAGTGGGAGTTATTTACTGGAATGACTTGTGATTTTTCCCTTCTGGCTTCCCCATTCATTTTGCTTGTGGGAAGCTGGCAGGGAAGATTGCAAATGGTGATCACGTGACCACATAACACTGCAAACATCATAGGATCATGATCATGTGATTGAGGGAATCATAACTTCTGACAGTTGCTGAATAAGTGGTCATTACCCAAGGACTACCTATGGCAGTTTTGAGATTGTGAATTTTAAGGGTGTAAATAGCACTGGTTTGCCCCTCAAAAGCCTCCCCTCCATTCTCATCCCTTCTCCCAACACCCCCCCCCCCAAATAGATATAAGTTTCCAGCCTCATTTTCTTCAGTGATGGTGCTAAACCAACAGATGGGCTCCTAAGATTCTTCCAAAGATCTCGAAGCTCAGTTATAGCCACTAATTCTTTCACAGTTGGTCTACCTCTGTCTAACTATTACTTTACTAAAATTAAGAAAATGTTCTGGCTTTGTGTAGAGATCCCGACTGATTTTATCAGTTTTTATCTGTCTGCTGGTGGCAGAAGTTTCAAACTATTTTATAGAAAGTGTTTCAAATATTCTCCCTTAACATGCTGTGAATCATTAAGTGATGACATCAGCTATTGAGAATATCTTTGATTTCATATTTTCTGTCCTTTTTGCTTTCTCAGTTTTGGAGTGGGCCTATCCCAGGACAGTC
>JANHFL010008184.1:203481-230226 GCA_032468155.1 Oxyrhabdium leporinum
TGGAAAAGTTATCCAAGTTATCCACATCCAATTATTTAAATAATTGGAAAATACAGTACAAAGTAATTGTGTGGAAATGGTCCAATATTTTCATTTTCATAAAGAATTGTGGCCAAAAATAGTTGTTTTCAATTCTAAGGTACTTCTAACTACAGCCAGTAAATAACTTTTGCTCTCAGTCACCAAAAATAAATACTTCCAAAAGTTTCGAAGAGCTTAATTCCAATACTTAAAATCTATAGGATCACTAGGAGTTGCCATAATCAATTCCAACACCACAAATGTGCAGGGCTTTCTCCTCAGAAGTCCCTCATATTATTTTCTAATCTATTAAAAAAAAAACCCGTACTTTTGGGAGTATAAGACACTCCGAAGTACAAGAGGCATCTAGCTTTTGGGGAGCAAAACAAGGGGAAAAAAATCTGCCTCTGCCTCTGCCTCCCAGCAATTTGAGTCCTTGCAGCAAACAGCAAAAACTCTCTTTCAGATTCAGCACAGCCTGATCAGCATAAGCAGTTAGCTTTTGGGAAGGAAAACAAAGGGGGAAAAAAATCTGCCTCCCAGCAATTTGCCTCCTGCAGCAAACAGCAAAAAGAATCAGCCTGCCATCACCTAATGCCGCCTCCGCGCGCCCCAGCGCCCCATTTTCAGCCTCAGTGCACCCCATTTTCCGCCCATTCTGATCTCCGCCACCCAGAACAGTCCGAAAATGGGGTGCACGGAAGCTGAAAACAGGGCCCGCGTAGGTGCCAATAGGCAATAGCTATCCCAGCAGCCTGAAACAGCTGATCGTCAGAGGCAGATTCCAGCGAAAACCAGCTGCTTCTGCTAATCAGGCTGGGCTGAAGAGAGTGTTTTCGCAGCCCGGCCGGGGTTGGGTGGAGCCAGCCAGGAGTGGGATTTGGGGGTTTGCCGAACTCTGCCGAGTCCCCGCGAACCCCCAGCAGCCCACTCCTGTCTTAGTTCCAGGACTTTATCTTGCCGAGTAGAAAAATCTGGAATGAATATTTGCTTATGTTTATCTGAGCAGAAACTTCTTTTGGATCTTGCCATTCAATAAACTTATGTTTATTAATTTACTTTTTACCACAGTGGTTTTTGGCCAAGGGAGTAAGGATCTCACATTCACTTCACTGATAAATCAAGGACCACAACCACAAGGTTATTGGGATGGGAGTGTGGTGGAGCATTCAAAATATGTTAGGAGGCAGAAAACCTTATGCAATCATGCCAATGCCTAAAACAGGTTATCATAAAAGGTATTATTTTTGTAAAATTAGAGTGATTTTATTCTGTCAAACGGGCATTGTGAATACATTTGTATGTCTAATATAATGAGAACAGATATTAATATTCAAAATCATTACCAGATAATTTGACTTACTTACCTCTCCATATTCCTTGGACCAACCCTTGACTCAATCCTCCATATTCCTTGGGCCAATATTTGTTGTATTATTCAGTCATCATCCTAACTCCCTCCTCTGGCTTTCTGTTTTGCCTCCTAAAGTGATCACTACCTCCTGTTCTGTAGAATGACTAGCATTACTGAAGCACATTTGCAGTGATAGTGGGTAGTTCTTGTTAACAAATCCATGTTCAGGACAGCTTTTCTTTCACCTGCCATGATTATAGGAATCACTTTTGGGAGGAACAGCTATATCCACAAAACCTGTATGCTCCAGTCTTCACATTTATTTATGTTGAACTTCTGAATAGTAAGTTATGTAGCATTTGTTTTGCTGAGGGCTCAGTGAGTGATTAGGAAAACTGCCTTCTTTTTGTCTAAGCTACTTTTCTGGTCTGAAGAAAGAAAATAATTTTAACCTTCGTGCTCAATTTGGTGCTCATTTGGTACCCTCTGCAGTACTTCTTAAAAGCATTTCAACTGATGCATAACTTTCAATGTTATCATATAATAGTCTTCATTAATATAATCACTCCTAGAGTTGATAATTCCCCATATGGTATGGTAAAATGGAACGAGCTGGCTTGATAATATTGGTAGCTTAGACAGTTGTTCTCCTCTGACTATTTTTATTCTCATTCACCTTCTAGAGCCTCCTTGCAGCTCGTGTCAATCACACTATTTTTCTTACTTTATCTTTTGACCCTTTGTTTCTTGCCTGCCTTGGCAGAGTTCGGCTGAATCGATTTTTACTTTGCTTCATTTTTTTTCTTTCTAAATTGCCCTACACGTGCATACTGCTCTCCCTAGATCTCTATTCAGTGCATTGAGAAGCTGGCATTCATGTGTGACTATGACCCAATCGCTGGAAATTGTTGTCTCTTTGGGAGGCCATGTGTGTATAACATCTCTATTTATAGTCTGGCAAAGAAACCTCAATAATAGGAATAAGAGTGCCTTAGAGATAGATTTTTTTTTTCTGTTGGATGATTCTAAAATCTTTCAGGAATACTTCCACTTTGCTGTTCCAGAAATCTGCGCTTCTTGTCTACCCTCTAAACCTCTTGAATTAAAATTTGCAGATGTTAACATGTTGCTTGGAATGTCTGAGAGTTGTAGTACAATATATTTCATTTGTGGAGTCAGAAGCCACGTATTTCCATCTAGCAACAAATGTTTAGTTATCTGAGATTTGTTAGCTATCTCTCCCTCTTTTATTACCTTTTTAAAAATAAAATCAAAATTATTATCTCTAGTATCTTAGAAACTTTAAAACTTGTATTAGTATTATATATTTTTATTTCCTCTTGACAATTGTAATACCAAGCTAAGAAAAAAAAATAGTAAAATGGGGAAAAACAAGCAATAAAATACTCATTTTAAATATATATATATTAAAGGCCCTTTAAAAGCTAACAGTTTATACTTTTATACTGCAGCAATAAATTAGCAATAAAAGTAAATGCAGCAGAAATAAATATAATGTTTAATTCATTGAGTACTGTACATTGGAAATAAAGTGTCATTGCACCTGGCAAGTCTCCTTGAGGCTACTGCATCATAGCTAAACTAAGGATTTTTGAGGTCACTTCTAACATCTAGCTTCTACATTGACCTCTTATGATATAAATAAAATAATTCCATAGTAGATCAGTTCTTGTATATGGAGCTTACAGGAAGTTACTTTAGGGTCTAAACACTATTTGGTATCCTTTGTTACAATGGCATTTCCCCAACCTTGTGGTCACCAGATGTGTAAAACTACCATCTCCAAAAATTTCAGATTACATAATCTTTGGAAATTATGAGAGTTATGGTCTCCAAGGTGAAGAAGGTATAACATAATGAGTTCTCTGGCTTTCAATGGAATATATTTTTTTACAGCAAATATACATTGTGTTCTTTATTGCTTGTAGTATAGTACATTGAGGAGTACAGTGGCTCATGAAATTAGAACGCTGATGATCAGCAGGCCTGTGTTTGAGACCCAGTTGCTGTCACATGGTGGAGTAAGCTCCCATCACACGCTCCAGCTTCTGTTGACCCAGTGGTTCAAAGACAGGTGACCATGAGTAGATAAATGGATATCGCTTGGGTGGACAACTTCATGGGGACATGAAAGAAGCCCCAACTGGGCATTCCTCAGGCAATGTCACCAGCAAATCCTTTCCTCTTTCACCATAGTGACTTAGTAAATACCTTAATTTACTAACATATAAAGAACAAATCTGGCAAGGTTCTGGAAAACAGAAACTTTGCTGACAATAACAGGCTAAGAAGTCATAAGTAGAGACTATGTGGTAATGGCAAAATTGATAATGAATCTCTATAACAGAAGTTTAATAAATTTCAGACAAGCTTCCTTATATTGAACACATTACACAGCAAGGCAGTTTTAGACATTTGGACTATGATTTGTAGGACTTAAACAGACACCAACAATAATAATTAATGTTCAATGTAAAGCATAAATATTTAAACTGTAGTTAGCAGTTGGGGAAACAAATGGAAGGGATAGAGAGCATGTGTTGCTAGAACATTTTATTATTACATTTTAAAGAAATCTATATTTTGTACTTATTCTTTTGTTGCATCTTATTCTTTTTCTTACATTGTTTTGAATTGCATTAACAATAAAAATATGCCAAGGAAGGAAGGAAGGAAGGAAGGAAGGAAGGAAGGAAGGCAAGCAACCAAATCTTTATATTTATTAATCCCCGAACTGTAGCATGTAAATAAAAGAACAAATTCATCTCTGCTGATAAGGGCACAGCTGATTGTCAGCCATGCTTTATTCTAATATGCAGCTTAGTCAGTGAGAAGCACATCTTTTCTATGAAGAAGTCCAGTTGATATGGCAACCAGCAAAGTCTCTCACCTAGAGCAACCGCCATGTGTGACCTTCATCTGAATTTCAGGTGAAGAGATCTCTAAAGCAGGCAGTGTTCTGTGAACATAGAAGCCTTCTGACCTTTTTGTTAAATAAATCACTTTTCTTTCTCCTTAGTCTGGAGTATCCCTTGATTCATCTCGAAGAACCATGGGTCTTCTCAGTATGATTGGTTGACAGATGTTTAATATCAGACCTCAGTGAATATTTTCTGCTCACTTTGCATTCTTTCTCTTCATGGAAGTAGAACACAATAATTTTACCTGGAAGCTCAGATTAGAGGTTCAATTTCCCCCTAAGAATTGGCATTAATTGTAGAAGTTATACTTTCCTGCCTCGAAATTCTCCTAATTTTTTATCCACCTATATATCAGCCTACAATTTTTCTGCCTTTCAATTAATGTTCTCAAAGTGGTTTACAAATAAAATAAAACAGTGCAATGTTAAGAAATATTGATATGAATAAAAATGGTAACAAATTATGCATTTAAAAGATTTAGCAAAATGAAAACTTGCTCTTATTAAATGTAGTTCACTTGACCTGGCCTGTACCAAGAACCTGCTGGCTCCCAAGATTATCCAACCCTTCCACACCAAACCTCCCAGAATAAAATATCCCAAGATTTCCCTACATAAAAAAATCTTACAGTCTTATTTCAGCAATTTATTGAGTTATTTCTTTATTTGCTGCCAAGGTGCCAGGACCACAAAAAGTAGCATTAGAAAGCTTTTATTCATCGCAGGCAAGCCTAGCTTAGTATGCACGTATCCAATATTCAGCAATATATGGCTGAATTATGGTTATGGTTTATGGTTTTATTATGGTTATAATGCATATAGATAATTATAATAGTTTACCACTGTTACAGTCAGGCAGCTGGCTGAGTGGTGTAGCGGCCTGGAGGTGGAGCTCTCACTCCACAATCAGGAGCCTGTGAGTTTGATCCTAGATAGCAACAGGTATTTCTCTTTCTGAGCACTATGAGTAAATATCAGCTGCAAACTCTGCATTGGCGACAGGAAGGGCATCCGGCCAGTAAATACTTAGCTCCATTTGCCTTGACTCCACCCGATGCAAGGGGGTCATTATGGGGTCATTAAAAGAAAAAAAAATAGGCAGCTGGCAGTTAAAGGCTATTGTCAAGAACACTCTAGTGTATGCATGCTCACATGCATACTTTAGGTGCTCAGTGGTTTTTAAAATATATTTGCAAAGGTAGGAATATTTTTTCCAGAGATGTAATAGGCTTCCGGCAAATATGGAAAATTTTTCAGCTTTTGTTTCTTTTCTTCTTCCCCTAAAGATGAGAATATAGCAAAACATTAATAGTTTACAAAACATTTCTAAATCCAACAGTCTCAAATTGAAAACACTCTTTGTGGGTGTGAAACATTCAGCTCTGTGTGTAAAAACAGATTGTTTTGAATATTATGGAAGTGTTTGGAACTCAGTTTCAAAGTCAAAAGCGTTTTGTAAGTTTCTTGCAAGAAAATGCTCACTCCAACATTCACTTTAAATAACCAGGAAACCGTATTTCAAATGAAAAGAATATATATGGTTTAAGGTTGAACTGTGGAATCCTTGATGCTCTCGGAGCTTGGTTGCTTTTATGCAGAGGTTTTGTTACCACACTAGGTAACATCTTCAGTGCTAGAAGTGAGTGGGATTTGCTCTCTGTTTATATATAATAGCTTGCCCTGTCAGTGTTAATGTGTTGTTTTCCCTTGATAGTTTCTTGATTAGGTATTGTCTTCTGTATGATTGTTTACCTGAATTGATAGCTCTTGATTAGGGTATTGTATATTGCTTGAATGCTTGTCTGGTGTTAATCCTTCTTATCTGGATGTTGATTGGTGATGATGAGGTGTTCTGTATTTTTGTTTTCCTTTTTTTAATGTCTCTTTTGAATGATGCATAAATGTTGTTTATCTCCATATACCACATGATGGTGGCTGATTTGTCTGAGTGCCACGATTCCAGGATTTCCCCAGTGTTTTCACATTTAGTTTGGTCAAAGATGCTCAGAGTTTCCTAATTACTCTTATTTCATCAACCATCTGTAGATTATAGTCAGTTAGGGCTCATGGTGGGAGGAGGGTCTCCACCTTCTAGTCATGGCCCTTGAGCCCCACCACCTTCCTGTTTAGATTCATGCATAATTTCTGATTTATATTTCTGTAGTTTCTTGCTGCCACCATTCCTCTTCAGATACCTTGACCATGATCCTCTTGTTTTACACCGACTTATTGCCTTGTGAACTAGCATGATGATGATGATGACAATAAGGAAGGTAATAATGATGGAATAGTAATGGTGATAATAATAATTGTGAGCATGGAAGATTAAAACAAGTAGTGTCATTTCCTGCCTCTTGTAGTTTTGAGAAGAGCAGCTTTGTTTCCTTCTGAAGAGATGAAAATGAACATATTTTTATTATTTAAAGTGAGTTTTACTAAAAGTAAATAGCTTGAAATAGTAAAAGCAATTAGAATTGGGTGAAATGGTGCTGATAGGATCACAAATAGCATTTCAAAGCTCAATCTCCCAGAAACTTATATTGACTTATATCAGGCGTGTCAAACTCACATCATAACGGCAGCGTCATGTGATGTATCAGGACTTTTTTCCCCTTCGCTAAACCGGGTGTGGGCGCCGCCAGTACGTGACACATCCAGCCTGCGGGCCAGGAGTTTGACAGCCCTGACTTATATTGTAGGAGATGACCAGGCTGAGCCCGAGGGTGGAGTCAACCACATCATCACTTTGGAGTCACTCCACTCCCACAAGAGATCTAAGTCCAATCCACCTTGAATTCCTTCAACTCTTATCTTTGAATTAAACTTCCGTTCCTGATTACTTCCACCTGATGTACATATAGTCATATGGGAAGCCTGGACAAAAATTGAGACGAACATGTT
This sequence comes from Oxyrhabdium leporinum, assembly GCA_032468155.1. Lineage (NCBI taxonomy): Eukaryota > Metazoa > Chordata > Lepidosauria > Squamata > Cyclocoridae > Oxyrhabdium > Oxyrhabdium leporinum. The sequence goes on from JANHFL010008184.1 coordinate 210,699, forward strand.
ATGAAATTCAAATATGTTATTAGAGTGCAACATGTCAGAATGTAATTTACACAAAGACAATACACTTCTGATACAAAAATCTGAGGCAAAAGCACTGAAACAATTAACAAACAATTTTGAAAGTTAAGATACCATGAAGATTAGCATAAGATTTCCTCATCTCACTTCTCTGGTTGGCTTCTACTATCCAATAGGTGGCTAACATAGATTGCCATATGCAAACTAAATTTTAGCAGAACTTCCTCTTAGCTTCTCTTGACTTCCTGGGATTTATGGTACCATATCTTTTAACCTTTAGACTGTAACCCTTAGCTTACAGTGGGAAGCAGACAGCCTATTCTGCCTATAATTCTCCTCTTTGTCCAAACTGGCCTTTCTATTTTTGGAAGATATTCTTGGTTCCAAATTAAACTCTCCCCGCCTCTAGCCTCAGAGGAGTTCATCTTCACTCCTTCCACAGTTCCTCTCAGCCAAGCATTTTCCTGGAAACTATCTCACAAAGTCTGTTGATTGTTTCTTGTCTCAGTACAACTTTTTAACATTTCTTTCTTTCAGTTGTTCTCTCTTCTTCATCCCCTGCCAGGGAACCTGTTTTCTTTAAAAAAAAATTGACATCTTCTCCCATTTGTCTCAAGACAAGGTTTTTTTGAAAGAAGAAGGAAGGAAAGGAAGGAAGGAAGGTAGGTTGGAAGGAAAGGGGCTGGAAAATGTTCTTTTGCTTTTGGTTGAGCAAAAACTCTTTTCCCCTCCAGGAATTCAAACATCCAAAGTTTTGGGTTTTTTTAGCTAGGTGGATCATCCCTTGTGTAGAGTAGAAAACAGGATACCAAATAGAAATAAATAAGTAATCCAAGGAACACTGAAAAAAGTAAACTAGGGAATCAAAGTGACACAAAGTGGTTGCCAAGTACATTTTTCCTTGTGAAGAAATAAAAGAAACAAATGTGAGAGAAAGAAATACATAAAAGAAAATGAAATAAAGATATTTCACTGAACAGCAACATCTATTTAAGAAACTTCCCAAATAAGAATCCACAGGTTATAGTCCTATCTTTAGTGATTCTAAATGATACATAGCTTAATGATAAAGCATTAGAAGTACCGTAATATGACAATGTATCCAAAACAATGTGTGCCATGATGTATTGTACGGGAAGCATTCAAAACATTTAAAGACTATTGTTTGCTGATATTGTTCTTTGTACTGTATGAACATTGTTGATTCTCATGGTGAGGTGAGATGCAATATTTATATGTAGGAACAATATTTACATTCTTCCTATAGCTGTGTCAATGCCATGTTGGTCCTTTCACTCAAAATTCATGGACTACCTCCTATCAAGCAGCCATTACTTTTGTCAAGATTGTGACCCTTCCATATTATATAGGACATAACAGTAAACTGTAATCCACTGTAATTCTTATTTATTTGTATCAAGTTAATATTTTGGTTGTCTTTAACACTAGATAATTCTATTAAAATCACCATCATAATCCAGCAAGAATTTACTGATGTCTGAAGCACACAAAATCACTAGAGGGACTAACTTTGAATAATAATGAATAAACTTCCCATTCTGTGCACAGCATTCTTAGAGTAATTGAGATAAATATTGCCGAATTCATTAAAACCTATATTCTATAGTCCATGCCATTCTCTACAGATTTCTTTATTTGTTCCAATATGAAAAAATATAAAGTAGCTGCAAAGGAAAAAAAGGCAGCAACAGATTTTACTTGGACGGTGGAAATTATCTAAGTATATTACTATGCATTAGGAAAATTAAAGAAGACAAAACAACCAAAACAAAATTACTACTTAAACCAGGATAAGCAAAAGAACTGGTGAAATCTAGAAGCAACAGAGTTGCCTTTCTCCTCCTATAGTTTACAGTATATCACAGGTGAGAGTAATAGGTTCTTTCACGTAAAATTCAATCTTCCTGGATATAAATTCAGCTCTGTTGTATGCATATGTGTAGTTGCTAAGCAAATTAAATTGGTGGTAAGGTCCATTCTCGAATACTGTGGGATTTTGATGTTCATTTCTGTGTATGAATACCTGTCCAACCCCATGTATACTTGTGTATATATTTAATTCTGACTAGAAAACAATAAACCCAGCTTTCAGCTAATTTAGTCCAAAATCAGAGAGAGATTAGGCAGGCAGGCAGGTAGGCAGGTAGGCAGGCTGGCTGGCTGGCTGGCTGGCTGGCTGGCTGGCTGGCTGGCTGGCTGGCTGGCTGGCTGGCTGACTGACTGACTGACTGACTGGCTGGCTGACTGACTGACTGACTGGCTAACTGGCTGACTGGCTGGCTGACTGACTGACTTGGAAAAAAAGAACGAGAACCCCAGCAAGCAAAAGGGTCTTAAAAGTATTTGTGGGATATTATGAGTTAGAGTATGTATTAGAAGAAGGAGGGCACTGGGAAGAAGGCAGATCAGGTAATCATGAAATTAACATTCTGACTAGGGGGGTTGTGAGATAGCTGTCTAAGGCTTTGCCTTTCAACCTTAACAACTTTTAAGATTTTCTGGACAGCTGGCTGGGGAATTCTGGGAGCTGAAGTCCACACATCTTAAAGTTACCAAGGTTGAGAAACATTAGTATAATGGTCTAGGGAAATATTTGGGCTGGCTAATTTGGACATATTTCCATATGTCTCTGAGAATTTAACAACTCTCATAAGAAACTATTTCTCTTTTCTCTTTGTTTTTACATTTGCCTTGCCAAAAACATGAGAAAAGCATAGACCAAAGTTCTTGCTGCCTAAGCATTATTCTGGTGAGGTATTTCTCTTCTGCTTCTGTGCTAGTCACAGAAAAAAGGGCAGAATCTAATTATCCAGGTACATTTCCCCCCCTCTGCATTATATAACTTTCCCTAGCAAATCTTTGCAACGTTTGCTAGTATCAAAATAATTAAGGAGATACTGAAAGACGAAATGCAGTCCCACGTCACTTGAAAGCTGTATTGTTTCTTGCTGAAAATGCTGACATTTAAGTCTAAACACAGGCCTCTGATTTTAAATGTAGAGTTTAACATAGTTGCCTTCTAATTTAGATGGGTGCTTTTAGGAATTCTGTTACAGAAATAGTGTCAAGATCATCATGCATGGCATCTCCTGGACTGAGGCCCATAACTTTCAACTATACCCTGTCTAACTATTAGCATGTAATTTTGAGTAGTAGAGGATTTAACAGAATGTATGATTTTTGCCTGTCCCTACCATTGAGTCTCTATCACTGAGCTTTTGCTATCTTATCCTACGGTTTTTTTACTTAAACAAAAAGCACCTCTTCTTGTCCAATTCCTTCTGATCAGTCCAGCAAGACTAACCCCGAGACCATTGACCTTTCCCAAAGCCAGTAGAATTCTGATGGAGGAACTCCCAAGCAGGTACTTGGGAAAGGGGCTCACTACAAGACAAGATATGATTGTTGGAAAAGGAAGCACAGGAGGTTACTCCTTTCTAGAACGATTTGGAATGCACAGGTCAAAGCCTGCTGCTATTACATTTTCATGCTTGGTTGGGTATGTGTCCCACTTTAAATGGAGGGTTGTTTTCTTTTTAAGGTGCTGTAAGGAGACATTTCATCACAATGAAATGTTGTTTTCCCCATAGTATTATTAGGATGTACGGAGGGGAGCCCCCAAAGAAACTGTGAAAAGTAGATGGGAAATTTCAGAATAAAAATATGTTAAAACAGATGAGTTGTGAATTTAGTTTATGGCACTGGCTCATAATATTCAGGTTAAACTGCTGCCTTAACATTGGTTGTTCCTTTTTTTTTCAAGGGTTTTTGTGCTTGGGGGTGGTGTCGTTTTTGCCATTGTCTGTCTCTCTGTGTCTGAGAGGGTAGATAGTAGATTTATTTTCATAAAATCATGATCTCTTTTTCATAACTGACGTGGGCCTCATTTTCACTATTGGCCTGTATGACCACTACATTACTGACCTAGTACCGTTTTCACTACCTGAATTTTTCCAGCTTTTGCTGGAAGGACCAGATACAAAGGCACTGGCTAATTCAGTGTTTGATCAGCAGAGTAAGAATGTTCCTAAGAACCTTTGAACTGTTGTTGAGCGACACATGCAACTCCAAAGTGGCAACATAAGAAAAACTGACAGAGTCATTTCCCAACCCTTTGAAGGATGTTTTAAATTCAAGTAAGATTGTGGGTCTTTGTCGTCGTCCCCCTCCCCCCCATGAATTGATTGTAATTGATTCCACCCAAGAACTTCTGGATAACTCCATTACAATGTTAGAACAAACACTCCTTTCTGTATTAAGGAGTTCCCAGGGTGGTCACACTAATGGAATGGTACACAGAAATGGAATTTGTAGAGAACCAAGTCACAATTTGTTCAGAACTGTGCCTTATTTTGCAACGTGTTGTGTTCTGGAGAGATGAGTAACACGTGCTGAAAATGCTATCAAGCAATGCCAAGTAGAAAATTATGCTTCTCCTTTCCTCCTTTCCTCATGTTAATTCTGCTCCACTGTCCTTGGTAAATTGAATGTTCGAAGCACAACCTCATGTGTTGTTTGGGCAAACTGGTCACTGTGGTGCCACAACCTTCGTTCCCAAATGTTATCCTTAGGAAGAATTGACTGGATAATAAATGCCAGCTTTGACATTCAGGTACGTTTTGAGATTCCTCAAGCATTTGGGGAGAGAGGTACAGCATCCTTGGTATCAAATAATAGCTATTACAGCTAATACGGGAAGGTAAAATCAATAGAGCCTGGGATGTTGAATTCCTTTTTGTTTCAGCCGTCAGCATCTATAAGGACAGGAGTGCCGGCTGATTTATATGTAGCATTTTTCATTTCTAAATGAAAAATTCTAGGAATTAAGATTAAACTTTCCCTATTCTCATTAGCTCATGTATAATAAAATAATCTTCTGTTGAAAAAGATGTGGGGAGAACAACAAAGGCCTCTATGTAAATGCAGGTTCTTGTATTACATTGACAATCATCAGCTAAAGCCTGTCAAATAGGCCTCTTAAACCGGACTGTTACATTTCTCTTCCTTTTTAGTCTTCCCATGCCATATTATTAGATTTTCTATCCTCAGCTTTCCTCTTCCCAGATTCCCCTCCACCCTTGGCCTCAACTTTCAGGTAGATTTATACTTATAAGTGCCTATTTGGTATCCCCAGATAGTGACAGCAAGCTTAAGGAAAGAATGTCAAGAATGCTTCATGAATGTTTCTCACCTGGATATACCACAAATCTCAACAACCAACTCTCCCCCACATCCTATGTATTTATGAATTTCACATGAAGTACTGTTTTATTTTTTTAAAGACTTTTTAAAACCTACCAGGGTTATTGTCACCTTTTTTTAGAGCTCTGTCAGTCCACAATGTAAAACTCTTTTTATGTATTATATTTTGTGTATTTTTTTTAATCCAGTTGTGATGGGTTGTATCATATATTATTGTGTTTACTGTATGTCCATCTTCAACTAGATGAGACAGTGGAGCTTCTAGAAAGCTATGGTCTGCTGAAAACTATTAAACTTATTGTTCATGGGTTGGCTCAAAAACCTCTGCATTTGTATTTTTGCTTTGTTTTGTTCACAGCATGTTTACAAGAAGCAGCTTTAGTCTGACTCTTGATTTGATCCACATTTAGCCATAACATAATTTAACTTTGTGTTTTATAAGTTCCATTGATTTCAATGGGTTTGCTTTTATATATAAGTAAGTCTCAAGATACTATTTTATCCATAATGTTCTATCAGGCACATTCTTTAAAATTCTGTGTGTATCCCATATAGGCTTCAATTTCCTGCACAAGGGGGAAAATGCACTGCATTCAGAATTCCGTTCTTGTAAATATTTACTTGTAACAAAAAATGTATATGATAACTTCTGTGAAGAGATTACCGCTACAATATTCAAGTGAAGTTTTCATTTTCTGGGCATAGAGTTGTTTGACTCCATTTGAAAGCAGCCTTACAACTCAAATATTCTTTCCTTTCTAGTATCAGACTGTGCCAAAATTGTCTGTGAAGTTTGCTGCAAAAGTAAAATACTGGCTGACGAGCATCTCATTGTTTCATGTCCCTCCCATCCCCAGATTCACAAAACAAATGCAATTTACATTATTAAAGTTTCTGAATCTTGTTTTATTAATATGGCAATTACTAATGGTCTTTACTTTAAAAATTAACAGATGAGAAAAGGAAGCAGAGCATGTACAATACTGAATCTCTTCTAAATTTTTGACTTCTATTCCATAAAGCTTGCTACATTAATCTGTTGCAGCAAAACTAACAAAGAATATTTTAACATCTCACAATAAATGTGTTAATTATGGCATCACTTCATAGTGCAAGAAATTTTACACACACGCGCACACACACACACACTTGCATATGACGGAATTATTAGCTATAGCAAGAATACAGTGGTAATTGCATTAAAGCCAAAGTGAATCTGGTTCTGGCCCAATCAAATAAAATTGTGCTAATTCATAAATTACCTCAATAATTACACACTGAAGATTCCCTGTCAAATTGATTTATCAAAATAGTCACATAAAGTCACCATTACATATGGGAATACTTGCCTTTTTTAGTGTGGTCATTTCTGAATCTCAGATTTTGTCATCCTATCGTCCTTCTACAATCTACACTGTATGTAGCATGCAGAAGATAAGCTAATAAATGAGCCTGTAAAAGTCCACGGAGATTCTCAATCATCCAGGTCATGGTTGTCCAAAAAGTGCTTTTCCAAAAGGCCATTGGACTTTCTGGGTTTTTTTTCCTTGAAAGCATTTTGCTTCTCATCCAAAACGTTTCCTCAGTTCAGTTCTTTGGTTCAGTTGTCTTTTGCAAAAGCACTTTTGAGACAGCCCATAAAAGTGCATGCCATAATTCAAGTTCTGTAGGACGCTTTTTTTTTTGTTTGAAATGGTAATGGGCAATGCATATAGGCATGCTGCCATCCACTGTGTAAATTATGGTGTAAGATGCATATATTTCTGCACTACGTATTCAGACAAAGTGGATAAAGCCAAAAGAACGACTGCATTCAAATGTTCTTTCACAGTTCATTCTGCTCATGGCATCTGCAACTTAATGGTTTTGTGGTCTAATAAATTAATCTTGTGAGTTCACAAATCATGATTTGGGCAAGCTATCCAATAAAATTGTATGAGAATTGATATAATCCTGCTTTTATATAAAATAACACCAAAAAAAATCACATGATCACAATTTGGGTAGTTGATAACCTCCTTTACAAAGATTAAAGCCTCTTGCAGTCACGTGATCGTGATTTGTGACCTTCCTAGCCGGCTTCTGACAAGTAAAGTCAATTGGAGAAGCTGGATTTGCTTAATAACTATATTATTCAGTTAACAGTCATATAATTTATTTAATGACTGCACCGCTTAGTGACCAAAATTCCAGTTCCATTTGTGGTTGTAAGTCAAGGAATACCTATAGATCATAGAAACAGTTGGAAGGAATGGAATGAAAATAGAGTGACTGAATACTTGCAGGAAGAGAAAGTGCAAGTTCTGAATGAAAAAATACTCAAAAAATTATCTATCTTCCAGTGAAATGAATGGCATATAGATCTAGGAAAAGATAATATGGAAGCTACCTGGACATAGTAATTATATCATAGAGTGTCACAGAAATGTGGGAATTTGCTAATTGGAAATATGAAAAACATGCTTGGGCTGATGAAGAGGATCTACATGAGGAGAAATACATTTAAAAGAATGTTCAAAAATTAGAAAAAGATACTGCATCATAGCAAAAAATAATTGCAAAAATATAGTTAAAAGAGAATGCTGAGAAATGTTGATGGAAATTTCAAATGAACAAATATATTATTGACTTAATTGAAAACAGCTTAACTAGGATCCCAAAGCAGACTGAATGAAATTAAAGATAAAAATAAAGAACTAATTTGAAATGAAATTGGAGTGGATAAATCCTGAATTTATTCTTTTTTTGCTCACAGTTTATCACTTTTCCCTTTTGCATAATGTTACTTATTCTGAAAGGAAAAAGCACCAATGGTATGTATATGTGAAGCTCAAAAATCAATTCTATTGATTTCCATACAAAATTCCTCAGCATACTTTATAGAAGAGAAGACATGTTCTCAGAAACCAGAATAATTGTGTTGTGGAATGCATTCCTTGGTAAATGTGCATTATTTTTCAAAGTATAAATGTCTTGCAAAAAAATTAAGATTCAATATATTACATATTAGACATTCAACATATTAAAAGTAACAAGTAGCAATGTAAAATAAACTAAAATGAGTAAGTTAAAAGAATCAGTCATAATATAATGAATACCAGACTATGCCAGTACAAAATGCATTCCATTCCATTTTATTGTCAATAAATCTTCATTATAGTTGGCCACAAGCTCTGTGAGATCTTCTTTTCATATTCTTTCTGCTATACAGCCTTCAGGGATCCCCTACAGATGACATATTTACCACCCTGAGGGGAAAACATAATCTGCACTAGGTTGTACTAACCACTATTAATCATGACGACATTTTTTCCAAGGTTAAGTAAGAGGTAACTGATAGGATAAAATGAAACAGGTATTTCACCTATTTTATCATATCTGAACTACATATGCAAACTCTTTGTTTGATTGACTCTTTTTTAAAACTTCAGGAATTGTTTCTGCAGAAAAGCATTCCTTCATGTAACAAAAAAAAATACCACAGCTAAATGACAGAATTTGGAAGCCAATTTTCCACAAGGATGTTCCTCCAGAAATCCATTAAATATGGTTGTTATTTATTTTTGATCCTGAATGATAGCTACAACTGCTCAGATGATAAAGCTGTGATAATCTTTGGTTATTATTCAATCCCTGCTTTTTTTCGACTGCAGATAATACGTTTTAGAGAAGTAATCTTGTAGCAACTGAAGTCTAATATACTTTAACTTTGTGGCAAAAAAGTATTATTTTTCTAATTGAAATATTCAATTTAAACATTGAAAAGACTGGGGTGCCACTGACTAGCTTTCATAGAATTGTATTGTGCATAATTTGCAGTATGTTCATTTCTTGATCACCCCATTTTCCCAAATAGTGCTAGTTCATCAATTTAACATTAGAAAATATATATAGCAACATCAATAAATTGTTCCAAATTTGTGAAACGTTTTATTAGGGCTTCTACACTATCAGTTATTCTATTATTATTCCATGAAAGATTGTTGTTAAATTAAATGAACAGCTATCTATATTGCATTTGATTTTTTCAATTTCATTTTGATCTAATTTCCATTTCCATTTTACATTATAGTTTGTATTCTTTTAGGAGATGAGTATTTTGGTCTTTGGATAATGGATGAGACACTGTTCTATACAATCTACTGGCAAGAAGAATATGAAAGAATATCAGTGTAAATCAGTTTGAGAACACAGACAGCTTTCTATTATTTCTGGCCAACGAGAAACATTTAATTAAATAAATGTATCAACTAAATCAAACATATCAAGGATAATAAGAATAAAAACAAACAGGCATTTTTGCTTCACATGATGCAACCACACTGGTAGACATTTGAACCTGATCTGGATCCTGTTGTGGATCTTCCTAATAATAATTAAAAAAACTATTTATTATTAACAGAATTCAAGCTTGTATTTAATAAAAGCTAATATGAACATATTTCAGTAGAATCTTTTAGAATGCTTTCTAATATAAAACACTGACCATACTATTGTGTCCTTCAAAAACCTTCCTAGTTTAATTCATTTGAATGCAGTCTAATTTAAACAAGATATGGAAAGCAGGCATAACACAGTTTCCAGAGTTAGTTAGTTATTTTTATCAAATTTATTTGCTACCCATCTTGCGGTTCAGGTGACTGAGCACGTTTAGAACCTGCTAATAATAGTTGCCCCCTGAGTCATGTGATCAGGAAAGAGGAGTCTTAGAATGGAGGTTTTGGCAGCATCCTAAACACTATCCAACATGTCTCCCGTTGGGTTGCATGGATTTTTTCTTGGATTTGTTTCCCCACAGCCCCTTTATAGATCTAAGCCATTTCAAACACCACCTTTCTTTTGCCAAGTTCTCCACCCAAACCAAATTTGGTCCCATTGTGTTTGGTTTCCAAAGAGGTATCCTGCTAGTGGACAAAGTTCCAAGCCCTTTTAAGTAATTATCTTCCAGCAGTCAGTTGGAAAACACAAAAAGGCGTCAATCTTGAAAGCAGTATTTAAAAGTTGAGGCTGATCATTCTAACAGCTGTTTTACCGAATGGTATTGGTGATATTTATTTTCTTACTGATGGGCATTTGTCTTCAGAGTTAATTCAGAGGGAAGTAACCTGCATTCCTGAGTCATAAGTAGATCCAGTTCCGTTCTGCAGTCCTGAGATCAGAAGGCGTATAGCACTTGGAAGAATTGCAATGTCTGGCATGAATAACATCTGGAAGAGTAAAGACATCAGCCTCACAAACAAATGCAGATTAGTTAATGTAATAATTTTTCCAATTGCTACTTGTGACTGCGAAAGTTGGATTCTGAAAAAAGCAGATAGGAGAAGGGCAGATGCCTCTGAATTGTGGTGCTGGAGTTGAGCGTTACACATCCCATGGATTGCAAAAATAACACACGAAGAAGTCCTAGACTGAATCTCACTTGAAGCCAAGATTGCCAAACAGAGGCTGTCATGCTTTGGTCATGTTATGAGAACTGATTCACTCGAAAAGTCAATCATGCTGGGAGTGATCAGTGGAAAAAGGAGATTAGACCACCCTAGCACCTGCTGCCTGGATGACGCCGAGATGACCGTGGCAGTTCTGAAGGAGGCAGTGCAAGACAGAAAGGGACGGAGAGTGCTGATCCATAGAGTGACCAAGGGTCGGACAGACAGAATGGCTGACAATGACAATGGATTCCTTTCTATTAGGATTGTAGAAAACATGGTCTGTGCAAAGCTTCGCAAAAAAAGGTTCCACTTTGATGGGGTTTTAATGATACCTCTCTTACATGCAGCATCACAAAGTGAAATGCACCTGTTGTTAAAATTGGTATTCATCATACCACGTATTTTCTAAATGATGAGCAAAATAAATCCTCCCTAGAGGGACAGCTATCTCCATATTTTGAATTGTCATTACTGACATTGGTTTCAGTTCAGGGAAATGCAATACGTTCTAAGTCACAGTTTTGTCTATGCTCTCAGTTTGACATATATATCCCACCCTCTAAATCAACGTAGGGATAAGCAACGTGCAAAACACAGAAAAGCAAAATAAGTCAAAGAAAGTAAAGAGCAGAGATGAAAGAAATATGAAATTTAACTTAATCTGCTTTATACCAACATCATTCACTGTGCCTCCCCATATATTTTTATCTTTTGAAATTATCTTTACTGAAATCTCAAGATAACCTTGATCGAAAAACAATCATGAAATACAAACAAATAATATTTGGGTTGATTATATTTATTACTCATTGCAATTCATGGCACACCCAGGGAAGCTGTAAGTGGTAGAGCTTATCTAAATAACTTTTGATTCCTAGCTATTTTCATGTTACGTTCTTAATGACATAAAGCAATAAAATCAATGCAATAAAATGGCTCTTAAAAATGTTTAACTTGAAATTTTATTCACTTTGATCCTATTATGAAATATTATATTTCATAAGTATTATTATATAAGTACAGTATTATTACTTTATTATGAAATAATAGGCAAGTATTGAAGGTTGTAATTTTTATGGAATGAGATAAATGTAAATAATATAATTTCAGTGGAAGAAACTGTATACAGTAAGTGTACTATATATATAGTACTTGTAAGAGAAAGAGAAGAGGAAAAAATGGTGATAAGAATATGTAGGATTGTCTCTGAAGTATGGTAAGAAAAATATGTCTCATTCATGATAAATCAAGCAACGACACAAATGGATCCTTGTTACTTCTTTACAGTGAAATTAGCATAGGAATAGCTAAGCAGCCATGTTAAAGTGCTACCCAGCAGTCTTTATACTGATAGAAATGTATGCTAGAATAACCCCACTACCGAGTCCTCCTCTGTGCCAGCCACAAGGCTAATAAATAATGTTGTCCTTTCTATTTTAATGCAAGCCAAGTTAAGCAAAATAATCCATGGATTCTCCTGACTCCATTTCCCTCCCAGGAGGTGCATCTGTAACAGGCATCAGAACTACGTCAAGAAGACAACCAACATTTTGTGATTGAAGTCTTACTCCTTTTTACTTAAATTGCTTGTGCAACATATGAAAAAAACCAGGCTTCAGTTGTGGGCTTGTGGTTATTCTTAACAGTTTTTAAGGCCTGCATACCTTCATGGACACCAAAAGCCCTTTTTAGTATGAAATGGCATGGGACTGAAAGACTGGGACAATCACAGATGACTTCAAGAGGTTTTAGCTCTGGGTTGGGGATGTGACAAAGCAATGCCACCTATGGTTATCTGGACATGTTCATGCCTAATTCAGGAGCAGCTGAGGAGGCACCCAAAGAAATTTCTTTTGCCTTCCCTGATGCCTTAAACAAGAGTCACTAGAAAGCTAAGTGTGTAGTTTAGTTCATTTATAAATTTAGACAAGTTTTTTCTCAGCAGTAGTAACTTTAAGATACTGTGTTGAAGTCCACACATCATAAAATTATGGAAGTTGAAAAACATTAGACTAGAAAAATATTTCCTCACTAATATCGGTGGACTTTGCTTCCTGAACACTTATGGGTGTATCTTATTGATTTTGGCTGCTTATCATGAAAATAATTTAATCTATCACAAACCATTTCATAAAAAAATCTTATGTTTTTGCAATGTACTGTACACCCTTCAGTACCTGTTGGCTATGCTGCACACATAAAACATACAAAAACATGCAGATGTTATTGAAGCACCTCCAGTAGACCAAGTACAACTGGAATATCTGTGGAGCGGCTCTGCTGCTTGGAATGTAGATAGATATAACAAATACTGTTGTTGCAAATGGATCTCCAGTGCAAGAGAGCTGCATTATAGTAAAAAGAATTGACCACTCCAAATTTGTTCCAGGAAAGAAAGTCTGACACATGAACCACTTGTTGACCAAATAAATGTATTTTTTGCCTCCACATCAAACTCAAACTGATGGATTTTTTTTGTAAAAATGATGAACAAGGAAGGTGAAGCTTTTTGTTATTTGAGATACATGTTTTCAAGAATAATTGATGCTAAGCTTCAGAAAAGCATTTTTTCAGAAAAGTCATCAATGACAACCTGCTTAAAGATCTGTCAGTGGGACTGGAGAAAATCACCCGGAAGCATTCAAGGATGTAATTGAGAATTTTCTTGGCAACTACGGAGAACCAACCTACCAAACTACATTCAGCTAGATGACAAACTTCTTACAACATGCAAGATCACAAAGTGCAACATGTCACTAAAGATTAATCTTGTGCATTCATATTTGGATTTCTTTCTCAAAAATCTTAGGTGCAGTCAATGACATACATGGTGAAAAGTTTCACCGGGACATTGACACAATGGAAAAATGGTACCAGAGCAAATGGAATCCATCAATGCTGGCTAACTATTGCTGGACACTGCAGCGAGAAGCATCGGCAAAACTGCAAATAGTCATTCTGAAAATATATTCCTGTTCAGTTTAAAAGGCTCTATCATAATCATCAGAAGTCTTCCAGGAAGCAAAACTTTTGGAAAAAAAATTGTTGTCCGGTGTATTTCTTTTCAAAGGTCAAAAACAAAAATCTAAATGATATGTTGGATTTTACGTCGGGATTGTGTTCATGAGAAAGGCAAAAAACCTGCCTTTCATTGTTCATTTTTTCTATGTTCAACGGTCCTTAAATCATTAACTATGCCCAAACCCTTCAGCCCTTCTAATTCTCATTGCAAGTACCTTCCTTTTCTTGAAAGGGGAAAACAAAAACCTGTTGCGTTAAATTGAGCTTACTCGCAGGAAAGTGGATACAAGCTCGAAAGGTTACTTTGCCCCTCATCTCCCGCTTCCGAATTCCGCTTCTCCCTTCTCCACGCAACGGCGTCTCCTCGAGCCTCTTCCAGTCCGCCAGGGGAGGGAAGTGGGTTTAAACACGAGTTATGTTGACGTGAATGAAAGCCTACAAGACCCGAGATGCACTGCGCGCCGCACAGTTAGGCGCTGCTTCCCCGCTTTAGTTGTCGCTGGCCGGACAGTCTTCGCGAATAATGGACGGCAGGGCGTGAAAATTGGAGGTGGGCTCACTCACTGGCTGGTGCTAGAAATTCCCAGGTATGCGTCGGCTCTGCAAGCTCTTTCGGAGTCCTATATCGCTTGCACCCTACATCGTTTGTTCTAGTTTTTCTCTCTTCCTTCCTCTTTCTCTTGCTGTCACAGGCAGCAATTGTAGCATTTGCTTGAAAGCTGCTCCCTCCCCTCAATGTGTTGAAATAGGAGATCGACAGCTATTAAGATAGAACGCTTGGCAGCCTTTTCTTTCAGTTTTAAATCGATCAGGATTGAAGTCGAAGACACTCTGAGCTCCGACTGCTACAGCTCTGCTTAAAACGTCTCTTGGGCAAAATACTGTACGGTGCTGGGAATGGTTAGCGTGCTAATATTGTCGTGCCTTGAACGTCAGATGGAAAAAAAAAGAGGCTTAAGGTGAATTCAGCGTGGCCGAATTTGTTTAATCTGATTTAGCGACTAAGCATTCTCTTCCAGCAAAAAGAGGACACACACGGCTCCCTTCCTGGTAACTGTTTTGTTAATGCCTTTGGAAATGTTCAGCGACTCGAGTGGGGTGGGAAATGAGCTTCCCTGGTCTGCACTGTCCCCAACCCCCTTCCCAAATTTGCTCAGAATGGATGTTTAAGCTTCCTACACAATGCAGAACAAAGGACTTGGATTTTTGCCAAAAAGTTCCAAAAATTATTTTATCCAATAGTTTAATTGGTGCGCAAAATGCCATCAGGATGCAGAAGATAAAAGCCCATTAGATTTGGACAGCAAAAAGCAAAACAACCACAGTAAACTTCATTCTTGTTCTGTCTGTGCATACGTTTATTAAACAGAGGAGCAAACCTTGGTGAGCTTATACAGTGCATTTTTAAATCTGTGATCTCCCTTCCAGTCAAAACAGGCTAAATGTCTTGGTCAGGGATGGGGAAGATAAATTCTAAATGTTGAACTAAAACCATGACCCAGAATGGTTGATGCTGGAAGCAAGTGGTTCAGCAACATTTACTAAAACGAAGCTGCATAGTTCTATTCTTGAATTGTAATTAGGGGACTTCGTTTTGCAATCTGTTTTTAAAGTTTTGCTTCAGAGTGGCTGCTTTAGGATCAATGACAAAATTGTCTTGGCTGGCTAAAATATCCTCCCCTTCCCTCCTCCCCACCCCAGTGATTTTGGAATGTTGCCACTTCTGATATTTGATTTTTGGCATTGATTTGAGGATAAAAATGTTGGGAACTCATGAAATTAGGTGACATTGTTAAATGCTGTGAAAATCTGCATTATGACACATTTGTAATATTTTGGGATGTATAAGACTCTTAATTGTTCTCAGTATAATAGTCTTTGGAATTTGATTTAGGATAAGAGGGTATTCCTCCATCTCAAGTAGTTTTATATAATAGATTGTTTACTGTCTCTGCCCAATACTGTGAAAAGGAATAACAGTTACTTCCTGTATTTCGTGAATGTATTATTGCTATATAGTTCTTTGTTGTGTCTGTAGAACTTGAGCCCATGTCTATTTTTTCACAGATTGGCAGTCATAGATTTGACTTCTTGCATTTTGCTGGCATTGTCATCACAGATCACACCATAATACCAAAAGATTGGAAGGAAGGAAGAGTTGTCAATTCCGTCTCACGTTGCTTTTATACCTGAGGCCAACTGGAAACTGCTTTCTTGAGTAAGGAGGAGAGGGAGGACCTGACAGACTCTATGAAATGTTTATGGGGTGGTGGTGGTTTCAAGAGATAAAGGACTTACTAAAAGACTTATGGCAGGATATGATTGACTTTCACTATGATATAATTGGAAAGACTGAAAATACGCAACAAGAAACAACGAACCAAAACAAAGAAATCCAGGAAACAAGGGAAACAACTGGGAGTTTAGAAGATGAGAGAGAATAGACTTTACAACAAATAGAAAAAGGAGAAAAAAAGAGACCATAAAGTTGGGTGAAATAAAGTTGAGAGAATACGTAACAGGAGAAAGAAAAATAAAATTGAATAAATTACATGACATTTTGGGGGAAAAGATAGAAAAATGGAAAGCAGACTCAGGGGTGGAGTGGCAACAGAAAATAGTGGAGATGGAAACAAAGGTTGGGTTAAAAACAAAAGATATAAAGACCCAGTGGAGGAGTATGGAAGGCAAGTTAAAAAGAGAAGAAAGGAAATTTCTAAGAGAGTGAGAGATGATGGATGACAAAGTTTTTGCTTTAAAAATAGGATTGGCTGTATTAAAATTAGAATAGATTTTTTTAAAAAAATATTTAGAAATTGGGAGAATGTCGTTATATGTATCTCTATACAATACTGTTAAAGTGGATTAGAAGTTAAGACTGGATTTTGAAAAAGGATGTTACTAGGCATGTTTAAAAATGATATTAGAATGATGTAATAAATATTGAATAAATGGATGATTGGTTGTACTAATGATAAGAACAGATTTAAAAAATTAGAAATGGGGAAATATTGTTATATGTATCTTTATATAATATCAAAGTAAAGATACGAGATTAAGACTAGATTTTTAATCGTATTATTAGATATGTTATTATTAAGATGAAGATAAAAAAATAATAAAATGAAGAATTAAGTGTTGATATAGATATATATAATAATACTAGATTATATAAGTTTGATAATTGTTGCAAACTCTATTTGTATTAAAATTTCTTTTTGTATTGCAATCAACGATACCCAGCCAACACACTGTTCATGCAATGATATACATATTTTAAAATAAAAAATAAAAAACTTTACACACACACAAAAGAATATATCTATTGCAGTACCTTTTTCAGCTGAAGTCAGGTATGGCAAAATCTAATAAACAGGTAATTTTAATATCAAAAAAGCAATGAATGACTGAGTTTTCAGTTTGGGGTGCATATTATTTTCCTTAACATAGAATCTATTAGGGTCTTCACAAATTGGAATTGAACAAGGATGTTTTGTTTTCTCTGGGCAACTGTGTTTCAGACAAACTGAAATAATAGGTCTCTTTAACTTATTCTACATTAATTAGCAGTTACTTGATGTTATTGATATAAAGGAAAATGGATTACACCAGATAAAAAGATAAGGACAGGCTTTACAGATAGTCCATGACTTACAACTGTTCATTTAGTGACCATTCAAAATTTAACGACACGGAAAAAAGTAATTCATGATCATTGTTCACGCTTACAACCATTGCAGCATCCCATGGTCAGGTGATCAAAATTCATATGCTTGTAATTGACACATATTTATGATATTTGCAGACTTCTGGGATCATGTGATCACATTTTGTGAACTTCTGACAAACAAAGTAGAATAGAGAAGCCATATTCATTTAACAACAATGTTATTAACTCAAGAACTACAGTTATTCACTTAACAACTACGGTAATAAAGATTGTAAAATGGGGCAAAACTCACAACAACTGTCTCATTTAGCACCAGAAATCTGGGGCTGAATTGTGGACAGAAGTTGAGGACTACCTATACTGCCTTGACATTGCTGCTCTAAATTCCTGTTTTGTACAATTTTTGTCCAGTCTTCAATATTCCTTTCCCGGTACTAACATAGTATCAGTTGTGTTTGCTGATGACATTCTGTATAACTGAGACAAGCAAAGTGCAACCATCCTTAAATGAAACAAACAAAATGTTAAAAAGTTATGATATTTATGTAGTTACTTATCAAGCACATCTAAATTATATTAAAATAATCAAAAAATATTTACAATCCCCAAGGCATGTCACAACCTAATGCTTCGACATTGAAAGTTGAAAAATTTGACATGCCTTATGATATGTAAATTAAGATTAAATCATCCAGGCCAAAAGTATCTGAAAATGTTAAATCAAGGCAACTGGACCAAAGTTTATTAAAACTGAGATGTTTTGTTACTCATCCAAGTAACTTCTTCAGTCAAATAAAAAATTTGGATAAGCAGAATGTCATAGTATAGTCATCTTGCCAAGAGTTGGTTTCTTCCCATGACTCTCTGCCTATCCAAATTTTTCATTTGACTGAAGAAGTTATTTGGGTGAGTCTTAGTTTTAATAAATTTTGGTTCAGTTGCCATGCTTTAACTTTTTAAAATATATCCTTACTCTACTTAGTCTCTCAGCAGTCTAAGCAACTTTAATCATGGTTCTGTATCTTTCTGTGCTATCCACAGGGATTAGATGTTAGGAGCATGTGTTCCTGTGATTCTCCTCCTTTTTCTGTGGATAGGCCCAATCAGTGAAGGGTAGGGAGACTACATAAAGGATATTCTTCCAGCAGCTTTCTTAAAAAGCAAAGTATTAAATTAATTATTACTTTTATACCTCTCTATTGATTGCCTGGAAAGAGCATTGTGCAGTTCTTAATGTTTCCTGACTGTTTACAGCAAGCTAAGGTCTGCAAGAGTAAAGACAAGATCAAAGTATCAGAAACTGTTTTGAGTGGTTTGAAAAATGAAACACAAGAAATAAGAACTATAAGCCTCAGAGAACTAATGAGAAGAATCTAGCAGAAACTAGACAGATTGCTTGTTTTGTACAAGTGCATGACTTTGATAAATAGCCAGTCAACAAAACACCAGATTTCTAGATGTACCTGATTTCCAGAATTCAGCAGATTCACAGAAACAGCAGAGGCCTCTTATAATGATTGCAAAAGAGTTTAATAGAAGAGAGAGAGAGATTATGTGAAAATAGTATGAGCATTACAGGCATAAAAGAAAGATGATCCTTTGGAAAGATTCCAGTAGATAGCATATCAGGGGTCCTAAAGTTAAACTGTGAAGTGTTTTCCAATCTAAACAGTCAAAAACCTCAGCAACAGGTTCGCTGCCCGGTTGCTGGGTGGGTGTGGCCATGGTGGGCATGGCCTAGTTAGCCTCCTGCACCATGGTGGGGGAGCATTTTCACCTTCCCCAAGGTCCAGACGCTTACCTGGAGCCTCTGGGAGTACAAAAATGGCCTCACCCCTGGCTCCGGACACTCTAGGTAGGCTGGAAATGGGTCAGAGGAAAGCCTCTGGAGTCCGGACCTCGGGAAAGGTGAAAACCAGGATTCCTGGAAGTTCAGGGAGCTGGAAATGAGTCATTTCCAGCCTCCCCGAACATCCGGGAATCCCATTTTTCTCATTCCCTGAGCCTCCGCCTGCACCCTGAACTTAACTGCATCCACAATGGACCATGTGGAGACTCCTGGGAAGGGAAGGGGCAGGAAGGAGTGGCCAGGGCTAGCCAGGAGTGGGATTTGGGGATTCAGCAACCCCAAATACAGGGGTGGGCTGCTGGGCGATCTTCGCTAAGG
>JANHFL010008184.1:230326-245033 GCA_032468155.1 Oxyrhabdium leporinum
CAGCTGATTATGGTTGGATCTGCGTCCCGATGATCAGCTGTGTCAGGCTGCAGGGATTGCCATTGCCTATTGCCGCCTCTGCGTGCCCCATTTTTGGCCTCTGCACACCCCATTTTCGGTCCGTTCCGATCCCCACCGCCCAGAACGGGCCAAAAACGGGGCGCATTGAAGCTGAAAACAGGGCATGCAGAGGCTGAAAACAGGGCATGTGGCAATAGGCAATGGCAATCCCTGCAGCCTGAAACAGCTGATCATCGGGACGCAGATCCAACCATAATCAGCTGCTTGTGCTAATCAGGCTGTGCTGAAGCTGAAACAGGCTGTTTGCTGCAAGGAGACAAATTGCTGGGAGGGAGGGGCCGGCGGGTGGGGGCCGGTGGGTGAGCAGGGCTTTGGCAACATTCACTGTATAAGACACACAAACATTTCCACCCACTTTTGTGGAAAAAGTACGTCTTGTACTCCAAAAAATACGATATATTTCCTGATTCATGTTAATAGCTACATATACTTTTAATATTGACCACAACTGAAGTTTGTATGTTACAAGCATCAAGAGTTTTGTTCATGCATGTCTTCCTTTTTTCATGTTTTGCATATACATACTATTTATATTGTTTTTTCTCCATTAAATTAAAGAGCCTATATCTGTTTCTCCCTCATGTTGTTCTGACCTAGGCTTCTCAAGATCATGAAGCAGACTCCTCATCCCAATAAAACCTCTTTTATTTAGGTTAAAGGGAATTCCTCTCCAGCAGAGTCTCGGCAAACAGTCTTTCATGAGATTTCACAACTACAGACCTTTATCAGGCTTGGAGAGTTGCCAGGCCGATATCTTCCAAATGCCACGCTGTGGCAGCAATTACTTGGCAAAAAGTCAGGAACAGATCTTCACCCTAATGAATTGTCTCCTGCAAGCACCACTCCCCTTTTGCTCCTCTTTTATTCCCTATGGGAGGGGCCATTCACCGTCCACCTGAGCCTTTACTCCCAAGTCGACTCTTGTTCCTTAACTGTTCCCTTCTCCTGGCAGCACTGCGCATGCGCACGCTGGGAACAGGCTCCAACTGTTCTTCTGCCCCACTGATCTCTGACTCTGAAGGCAGCTGATAACTGTCGAACGGCCCTGGCCCCAACTCTGCCTCTGACACAGAGCCCTCGTCAGAGCCTTCCCCAGACTCCAGGACTGGCCCATGTTCCTCCCCAACCTCCTCACTGTCTGAATCTACTGCCGGCTCTGCTGGCCACTGGCGAGCGACAACAATGTGTTTGGTCTCTGTGGCAACCATATCGATTGGTACCACTTCAACAAACTTTGCTTTATGGACAGTCATGGGAATGGTGGTAAAAACATATCAATAACACAAAGAAAAATCTCCTGCCATTTCAAGAACAATTTATTTTGAGTAATGTTGGTTCACCTAGGAATAAACCAATTTGAATCAGAAGCTGTTTAAAGCTGCCAAGTCTGTTCCTCTCTTTCCTTGCTTATATGGAACCAATGTAACTTGAAATCAAGAATGAAAATAAACAGGTTTTTCTCCACAATAAGTTGTTTCTCTCCTCTCCAACTGGACAGATAGAACCATGTTGCTCCTGATGCTAGATCAGGGCTATTGTCATAGCAAGGAATTGAAAGGGACAAATTGCTCCTATTGTACTTTAGAAATGCACATTACCAAAAAAAAAATGCATAATAGGAGGATTCAGTATCTAGAAACATAGGCTTTTCTCTGTTCCTCTCTGCAAATTGCTACTGGATGAAAAGGTGTACTAAATCATTACAGCTGCTTTGAGAAACCTGCCCCAAACTATGATGCTTTTCTGGTGTGTTGAATTGTAACTGATCCCAACCATCATGCACATTATAATCCAATAGAACTGGAGAGAGCCAGGCTGGAGAGAACTTAGAGTTAGTCGCAAACGTTACAGTAATCAGATAGATCAGTATCCATACACACATGTGAAAGGTGACATGCCAGCATTCAGTAACACCCAACTACACTAGTCTCGAAAGCATGCCCCATTTTCAGACAATTTTTGGAGGTTGCCACATGAGAATGGGGTGTGCTCTTTTGTAGCTTCCAGAGGTAGTGCAAGAGGGTCATGGCTCTCGCACAGCCTGAGTTTCTGAAAATTGCATGAGTACTGAGGGGCACATGACATGGATTTGTAACTTGTTAACTAACATAGTTACTTTGTATTTTAATTTAACTTATTTTTCTCTCTTTTAAAATGGTGTTAAGGCTCATTACAGACTGGAATGTAGGAAAACCTTTTATCCTATTGCTGTATGGATCAATGGATAGTTTTTAACATTCCTAATTGAAAAGATTAACTGGCTGGAGACTTTCTCCTGATAAGAAAAAGTTAGTGCTAAGCCTTTTTCTTAAATTTTACTCTCCTTCTGACATCAGACTTCATTTTAATGAACTTGTGTGATATTATGGGGTGCAAATGTGTAACATATTTCACTACATGTAACTGATTGACTATGCAAAAGGGAAGTTACTTTTGTCCTGTACAATTACCTTTCCTCTTGCATTTTCTTTTATGTCTTAACTATAAAAGGGAGTGTAAGATGGGTCTTGAGGCTCTCCCTTTCCTTGGGAGATCCCACTTTATCAGGGCACCTTAATTAATTGCTTTTAAATGATCTTCTGATTTGGTTGCTTATAGGGAAGGTAAACTGAGGCAGAACCTAGGGCCAGATTTGGCTATCAGAACAGAACATGCTTTTGCACAATTTTTGGAGGTTGCTGAGGCCATGGAAGAGCATTCTCCAAAGTTGTTTCAAGAATGAAGGTCTTGTGCACCTTATCTTCAGGTGATGTTCTGGCCTCAGAACATCACCTGAAGATAAACAGCATGTGCTGGATCCTGAGGAGCGTTAGCTGAGGCTTGCACTCTTGGGGAATGGTAGGAGATGGCCTTTTGAAGTAGCAGCAGTGGGGCTGAAATAGAGGCCTAGGTCTCTACTTTAGGCCCAGCCTTGGTTTTGTTGCCATGTAGTGCTATTCAGGGTGGCTCTAGATGGAGGGGTGAGTGGAGATAAAGAATTGTTTCTGTTTTATTGGGGGAGTGACACACCAGCAGAGTAAAATTAGCATTCTCTGAATTTTTGACACACCAAGCCCAGAAGGTTTGCCATTACAGACATAGATTAAGAGAAGGGAAAAATTTTGTTGTGAGCTGCTGAGAGTTAGGTTCTAAGATGGATGGTCATACAAATCTTTAAAATAATAAAATGAAATATAAATAACATAAATATCATGTACAGCCTCTAAGGTTTGGCTCGGTTCACACAACATGCTGCACTAAAATGACACCTCCCGCCTGCCAGCAATTTGGAAGCCTGCGCTCACAGACAGACGAGTCCCTTGCGGGAAAAGCGACACGGAACCCACACTCACGGACTCTACACGATATGCCACCTCCACACAGCCGCGCAGGGAGAAGACGCAGATCCACACGGAGAGATGCGCGCCGCCACAAACGAGAAGCCGAACGAGAGCGGCGGCTCTGGCCACGTCATACGTCCAAACCAATAGAGACACACCCGACCCCCCGGCCAATCGGAGCACAGTTCTGGCCAACCTGAACACACCCACGCCCCCAACCAATCAGGCCATGCCTCTGCCGACAGTTAAAAGGAGGAAAACAGCTGCGAGCTCCCATAGAGCACAAGAGAGCGAACCCGAACGTACAGCCTGAAGATGGCGGTTGCGATACCGCCGAAACGTTGCGAAAAAAACCGCCAATTTTACGGCGAAAGAAACCACCAACTTTACGCGGGAGAAAACCCGAAAAGAACCGAAGATTTACATATATATATATATATATATGGAGAATGTTGTTATATGTATCTCTATACAATACTGTTAAAGTGGATTAGAGGTTAAGACTGGATTTTGAAAAAAGATGTTACTAGGTATGTTTAAAAATGACATTATTAGAATGATGTAATAAATATTGAATAAGTGGACAATTGGTTGTACTAACGATAAGAATAGATTTAAAAAAATAGAAATGGGGAAAATATTGTTATATGTATCTTTATATAATATCAAAAGCTTTTCTGACTAACTAAAGAGACAGAAATATTCAAGTGATGAGAAGGGGTTTATCACAGAGGCTTCCTCTTGTACACCAAACCACATCAAACCAAACCAGCTCCTGGCTGAATCAGTTCCTCCAACTGCCCCACCCAACTTTACCTTGCTTGAAAGTCCCAAAGCCATAGTTCTTAGTCACAATTCCTGTTCTTCTGGCAGAGGGGAAAAAAAGTCAAACTTCAGTTCCAGCTTGCTCAGAAAGTTAAATCAGAACTTCTCATTGTGTTAAGTGTTGATTGGAATTCACCCGTACTGTACATTGTCTTGCATCCACAGCAATGGAGGATTCTCCAGTCCAGCTTCGTATCTTTGACCTCAATTGCTGGTGAGTTTATCTTTTTCATTTGTTTGGGGCAGCTTTGATCTGAACAGCTTTTTTCATTGTGAAAATATCTTAGAAATAAGGTATTATCAAGTATTCTGAATTGTACTCATTACTTTAAAAACTGTGGGTTTTGATTTTTTTTTCCTCCTTGGGGTTTATAGCTATTATCCCAAATCAGTCTTTTGCTTTGAGATTTTAGTGTGTGATGTTGGTATTAATTATTCCTTGAATGCTGTTGGTTTCTCTTTTCTTCCTGTCGTCCTCTCTGGACCACAAGTTCTTAGTTACAATTTTACAATAGTTACAATAGAGTTTTGGTGGTATGGGCAGCTTTGCCAAAATGATGGAGGAGGTGTGGATTATCTGAAAAGGTCTTCAAACACAATTCTCCTGATATTATTACCTGTAGTTGTGGTAGTTCAACTTTATTTCTCCATTAGGTAACTAAACTGCTTTAAACAATATAATTCTCTTAAGTTTTTCCTAATTTTATTCTTCTTTACACTTTAAGTAGTGTGCATTCTATCAGCTGACATCATTTCTGTGCTAGGTGCAGAAGTCACTTGCTTGGAAAATTATTATTACACTTTCCAAAATGAGATGGAGTAACTGATCCCTGTTGTATTAGTAGCTCCAGCCTCTGAATCCAATTTCTATTATTTACAAAACAAATAATAATAATATTCAGAGAGGCTTTTTTTTAGAGACTTAGAGCATTTCTCCCCTCTGTTGGGGAAAATTCAAATTCCGGTGTTGATCTAGGTCTAGCTTGCAAATATAGCTGAGTAGTAAAAATCTAATTGTTCATCATGGGATTGGGGCAGGATTCTGTTTTCGTTCCTGTTTCCTGTGATACTTGCAAGTACAAAAATATGCTTGTGTGTTACGGAGAACAATTACTATTCCAATCAATTATTTTCAGTGTTAGTTCTCTGACTTCTAAAGTATTTTTTCATAAAACACTGTGTTTTAAAAAGTTGTCAGTTTCCTAGCTCTACATTAAAAATTCAAAATCTCTTTTACCATGGATTCTTAATCTTTCTTCTGGTACAATATTGACCAGGTCTCATTCTTCAGATTGTTGTTCCATTTCACCCGATGGGTTGCTTTTTTAAAAGATTTTTTTTTTTAAAAAATAATCCAACCATTATTACTTTATAAATAACTCAAGAAGGAGAACATACATAATACACTTTCCTCCTTCCATTTTCCTCACAATAATCCTGGGATGTGAGTTTACCTGAGAGAAAATGACTGGCCCAAAGTCACCCAGTTAGCTTTCATGCCGAAAGTGGCACTAGAATTCACAGTCTCCTGGTTTTAAGCCAGCACCTTAACCACTGCACCAAACTGGCTCAATATGCTGGCTTTCTAATATGTAGGAAATGTTATATGCTATTATGCATTTTAACATATAACATTTGGAGGGAAGATAGAAGTGTGCTTTTAGAAAATGCAAGAGCATCAGCACATCTGTAGATTGTGTTGGTTAAAGATACCCCCCCACACACACACACACAATTTGAGCTGCATTCACTATCAAACCTGTAAGATGCTCCTTCGTCCCACACACGTTAACTGCTTCAACTGTATTTACATCTACCTGAATTGACCCTGAATGGCAAGAAAGGGAAGAGCCAGTTAGGAACCTGTGATCCAATAAACCAAACTGTTTATAGTCACTAAACAGCTCTCAAAGATTGTATAGCTAGCGTTCTCTAATAGGAATAGATAGATAATACTAAGGTCACATGGACAAGTTTTATCAAAAACATCCTAACATCCTGCTGTAATTTCCATTTTATCTGCCTTTATTTCTTTATCTTGCCTGTGCAGTGTTGTAGGCCAAGGTTATATAAACAATAGTTCACCTTTGCTCATGGCTACTCAGCAAAGTGTCAAGGATGGCTGGGAGCCCAATATATACTGTATGCTAAAACTTTGCTGGATTGTCAAAGTGATTTGGTTGCTTTAGGTGAGCCAAGGTTTTGGCCATAACAAGATTAATTCCTTGAACTTGAGTTTAGGAAGATTGTAGATTTGACAAAACAGCTCCCAGTTTTAGGTATGTCTCTGTGTTTCATAATTTTGAGACGACACACTGAATCTGAGAAGATACATAGAGTCATCCAGATCATGGTTGTCCCAAAAGTGCTTTCTTTGAAAAGACAGCTGGACTTTCTTCTTTTGCTAGAAAACATTTAACTTCTCATCCAAGAAGCTTTTTCAGTTCTGACGGAATGGTGAAGAATGGAAGGATTTATATTCTTGCAGCCCTTGGTCTGAGAATTGTTGAGATCACTTGGAGGTTTATCTGTGCCCTCAGGGTCACCTGAACCCTGTCTGATTTTTTTCCCCAGAAATCCTTTCATACTCCTGCACGAAGTGAGACATAATCTAGCAAAACAAGAAAGTACAGTTGCCCTTTGAAAGAAAGCTCCTTTGGGACACAAAGGAATTAGATATCATTGTCATTTTGGTTTGGCCACTCGGGTTTTAATGATCTATTTCTAGGAGCTATCCTTTATTTTCTGAAAGGACCCAAATTTTCCATGTTTTGATGGTGGGACTTGGTCCTGAAGTAAGGTTCACTGGGCTTTTTTTATTCAATGCTTCTAAACATTTTAATGTATCTTAACAAGAATTGATCTTAAGTGTATGTGCATAAATTGGTGACACTGGTGGTATATAGATGTATATTTATATTTAAAGGGATTGCAATGGATAATGGCTTTAATTATCTCCTTTACTGTGGTCCAGGCAAAAATAGCTCCATCTGATGGTTGAGGTGTTGGGAGTGAACTGAGATGGCTTTGGGCCATCTGCTAGTTTCAGTTCAATTTATCTCATTGGGGGGATAAAAGTAGGTTATACCTTCATAGACACTTACAAAAATGTTCTGGTAACAAATGCCACAAATAAATAAACAAAATTCTTTGGGGCTAAGATTGGCCCTTAATATGGTGCTTCTTTTTTTCACCATTTGTAAAGAATAAAGTATTTGGAGTAAGGTGCATCATGGTAAAAATCGCTTAAAAACCAACAAACTGGAGAAGACTCACATATTAGTAATATTAGTACTAGGTTGGAGGTTATAGTGAGTCACTTGTTCATTGTACCCAGAAGTGCCAAGAACAAGAGCCATAAGGTTACATTAAT
Source organism: Oxyrhabdium leporinum (assembly GCA_032468155.1). NCBI lineage: Eukaryota > Metazoa > Chordata > Lepidosauria > Squamata > Cyclocoridae > Oxyrhabdium > Oxyrhabdium leporinum. The sequence continues at coordinate 237,926 of JANHFL010008184.1, forward strand.
CTTATTTAGTAAGAAGACTAAAAATAATTTAAGCATGTACACATATTAGTAGAAGATAACCACAAGCATACAATCCTTGGTTGTGAATACATTCTAGGCACATTTATAAAAATGCAATATAATAGCTTTGATATGTTCAGCCAAGGCCTTAATAACAGGCCAAACTGCATTTTACAGCAGGAAGGAATAAGTATCTTTGGTAGCCTATGTGTCTTTTTTTAAAAAAAGTTTTTTATTTTATTTTTAATACAAACAATCTTCCATTACACGGTATGTCGTCTGGGTACAAATATTTTGCAATAATAATTAAAATTACAACTATATTCTTTATATTAGTGTTTTCTAGTTTTATCTTATTACTAAGACATATATCATTCATTATAATATATCATCTTAACATTTTTAATTCAATTCACCTATTTTCTATTTCGCTAGTTATCTCTAATTTTTATATTTATTCGCTAGCCATCGGTGAAATAGTTCCCATATCACATAATGTTCAATTTGTTCCTTCTCTTTAATTGCAAGCGTTAATCTATTCATTTCTGCACATTCTAGTATTTTGGTAGCCTATGTGTCGTAAGTCCTGTGTGTACACACGCATGTGCTCTGTGACCAGGTAGTCCCTGACAGACACAGATTGTCAAGGATGTTACATGAGTTGAACAGAGGGAAACACATATGAAGTTAAAAGAACATGCAGTAATACTACTCTTATATAAGTAAAAATACAAATTGTTTACAATGCAAATTTGTATTCCAATCCACCACAATGGCGATCCTCACCCCTTTCCTTTTCACTTTGTCTAGGGCTCTTCGTTACCTGAGCAAATTACGGCGAGAGCGTATTGCATTGATTGGGGATGTCCTTAACCAGGAGGGATTTGACCTGGCACTCTTACAGGAGGTGAAGATTTCACATGCTAGAATGGATCTTGTTGGAACAAAAAGTGGGATTTTAATCCTACTTCAACTGATGTCATATTACATTTTCATACATGATGTTAAAGGCATGGTTATTTGGTTGGAGAAACCATCATGACCTGTTTCATACAGTATCTAGTCATAAGCCCAAACTCAACAAATGATATTATGGCTTAGTGTAATGGGTAAATTCAGTCACTTGAAGGATGAGCCAATTTTTGTGACACAGATCAGCAGAAGCTCCTTGCTATGCTCTGGAGAAATCTTAAAAGGATTATACACAGTTGCAGAAAAACATAATGAAAGAGTTATTTTGGGAGTGGCGATTAATTGCAGATAAGCTTAGGGACCTTGGTCCCCAGATCAACATGCCATTTTGTTACTTTTTTCACGGTCACTGTGGTGATAGCATTTTGCTTTTCAGGTATGGAGTGAAAAAGATTACCTGATGCTGCAAAAGAAACTGTGTACCCACTACCCTTCTTCCCACTACTTCAAAAGGTAAAAGTGGAGTTCAGGTAATCTCATAAGTTTTTTTTTGTTTAACTTCGGAATGGCATAGATATCCAGTTGATACTACTTAATAAGGCAGAAAAAGCCTTCCTGGTTCAGAATCAGGAGCCCTGGGGGTGTAGTGGTTAGAATGCAGTATTGCAGGAAAAGTGCCCACTGCCAGGAGTTCGATCCTGACTGGCTCAAGGTTGACTCGGTCTTCCATCCTTCCGAGGTTGATAAAATGAGGATCCAGATTGTTGGGGGCCATATGCTGACTCTGTAAATTGCTTAGAGAATGCTGTAAAGCCCTATGAAGCGGTATATAAGTCTAAGTGGTATTGCTATTGCTATCATCATGTTAGTTTGACCAGGTAGCATTCTCCAATCTGGCACTCAAGAAGGTTCGGTTGCCTTCTACCATCTCTAGAAAGCAGTTTACAGTCATTGTTCTGTTTGGGGTGTATCAGTAAAGTTTTTGCAAGATTTTAATTTCAAGAAGAATTACACAGCAGCTTCAATTTGTGTCCATGGCTGAAGAATAGCACAAGTTTTTTTGTTGTTGTTTCATCTTACAATTAGCTGGATTTTTCTGTCTGACTAGACAAAGTGTGATTAGACTTAAAAGTAGGTAAAGACAAGAGTTGGCACATTGGGTCTTGAGGATCCTAAAGCCTCCATTGAACAACACTGGTATGATTTTATGGCAATCATACACAACTGTAGTCTAAATCTTAAAATTAGCTTAACATAATTTTTTTTAAGGGATCCAACTCTACTTCTCCCAAACAAGGACAGGGAAAAGTACACCTATTGCATTTTTGCACCGTTTTCCCCACTGACCAGTTGTTCAGACTTCTTCAGATTTCCAGTAATCATGCTACAGAACAATGGTTTTGTGCTACTATTAGAAATATGTATGTATGTATGTATGTATGTATGTATGTATGTATGTATGTATGTATGTATGTATGTATGTATATCAGCTGGTTGACCTTGGGCCAGTTGTCTCTCAGCTGGAAGATGCCAGTTGGGAGGAGGTAGCTGAAAACGTCTAAACAAGGAGTTGTGTTGGGTTGCCATAGAGATTGAAAAGTCTTTTCCAGACGTTTTCTGCAAAAATATGTGATCCTAACTATACCTAAACTTTGTTGGACTTACCTACCTAACAGTGATTGTCCCTTGTTTATCAACTGAGTTCAGTAGTCCCTGCCTACCAGGTGTGACAGATTAATTGAACAGCCTGAAAATTTGTTTTAATGGGATGTGTTTCAGTAGGGACATGTTATGCTATTTGCTCTTGAAAATGACACCAGTGAACTTGAAGTTATTACTGGCTACCAAGGATGTTTACATAGCTTGCATGCAAATGCAGCAGGATGTTGAGTCATACTCGCATCACACTGGGAGACCGGCTGAATTTCCTGTACTACTTTGAGCCCTATTCACTCTTGAGTAATTAAAACCCCAGATCTGCTATGGTATAAAACAAAAGGAATGATAAATATATATACTATATTGTATAACTTAAATGCAACTGATCATGGAGCAGCTTAGTGTTTTTGTACAAATTTTGGCACATGGATCAGATAAATTGTCCTGCAATTGCAGATGCTGATAAAAATATGTAGTTGTAGTGTGACTTAAAGTATATATAGTACAGGAAGTCCTTAATTAAGCCCAAAATTTCTGTTCCTAAGCAAGGCAGTTGTTAAGTGAACTTTATCCCACTTTACATTTTTCTTGCTAGTCATTAATTGGACTGCTGCAGTTGTTAAGTGAATCTGGCTTCCCCATTAACTTTGTTTGTCAGAACGTCACAAAAGGTGATCATATGACCCTGGGACACTGCAATTATCATGTGACAATGGAGATGCTGAAATGGTTGTAATTCTGAAAAACAGTCATAAGTCCCTTGTTTCAGTGCCATTGTAACTTTGAACGGTCACTAAACAAACTGTTGTAAATCAAGAACACTTGTACATCCAATGTATATGTAGCTGTTGAAATCGCAGTTCATAGCAAACGTCAATTTCTGGTGGTTTGTAAAATGTCACTCCATTCTCAGAGAGCCAGGAATAATTCCAAATGTTCTAAATGCTGGTTTTTCTCTGGAAACCTTTACCTGTGTTTCTCACAGTTATATTCCAGAAAGCTCAGCTTTAGGCTCATATGATGGGTAAGAATGGAGGCCAGTTCTCAGTCAGAGATATGAAAATCCCTTTTTACTTTCAGTCTTGAGAATCAAGTCCACCTGCCAAAATTTGATGGCAGACTGAGAAATAATAATACAATTGTTTGCAAAAGCCAGATAAATTAAATGCACACAGCTTCCAGTAGTCTTAATGCCCCTATTTAATTTTGAAAAATCCAAGAAATGAGAGAAATAAGTGGGGATTCTTGCCTCACCATTTCCAGTGACATTGTCACCCCCAAAACTTTGGCAACTGGCAAAAAGTCCCAAAGTCTCAAAGACTGCCCACCAAAGGGAAAATAATAATTTGGCGTCTATTCTTCTGCAGTGGGGTGATCGGCAGCGGGCTCTGCATCTTCTCCAAATATCAGATCCTGGACACCTTCTTGTACCAATATTCTGTGAATGGTTACCCATACATGGTGAGTAACATGCTTAAGGAAAGAGTCCAAGGCACACCTATTTCTACTGGTGAACTCATTGTTTCAGTTTTGCCCCTGTGTTTTACATATGCTCTATTCTTTCACAGTTCCAGCATGGAGACTGGTTCTGTGGCAAATCCGTGGGTCTCATTGTGCTAAAGATCCAGGGCATTATTTTCAACATCTATGTGACTCATGTGAGCATTTCTATTTGTTTTATTTTGTTGCACGTTAAAATTATGAAAGCTTCTCTGAAATCCCTCATTGAGTACTTAGAGCAAGCTATCTAAATAACTAAATCATGTGGAAAGGGGTGAAGAGTCTAGACTTTCCATCTTTTGACTTGAGTTAGGAAGATGCCATCTTCATGAATTCACACCCTCAGTAATACCTTGCTGTCGGGTTCCACATCTTTCTACACATTTGGCTGTTTTGCATCTTAACATCTGGGTGGGCAAAATCAGGGCTTTTCTGTGTGCCTAGATAAAGTGCAGTTAGTCTTTAGTGTTACAGATCAATGGTTTTGTACTGCCATTAGAAAACTGGAGCAAAATTTCTGAAAAGGAGGAAGATTGAACAAATATATACTGCTCACTGTATTCGGTGTATATGAATGGAACCAGTTTGGTGTAGTGGTTAGAGTACCAGCCTAAAAACCAGAAGACTGTGAGTTTTAGTCCTGCCTTAGGCATGAAGACAGGTTTGGGCCAGCCACTGTCTTTCAGTCCTAGGAAGAAGGTGGTAGCCATCACTTCTGAAAAATCTTGCCAAGAAAACTGCTGGGACTAGTCTAGGTGGTCACCAGGAATCAACACTGACTCAAAGGTTCCCCTCCCCCCAAAAAACAAGTTATCAGGTATTTGTTTCTGATGTGTATAAATATTCACATTTACATTATTTCTGATTCAGGAGACAAGGCAGTCATTAATGCTAAGATTATCTACCTGTGATCTAAGATTAATCAAACAATTCTATGCTATACCTATCAAAAACTCCATTTTTATCATGAGACTTTTGGGAATAAGCTCATGACGTAACTTAAATTCTTTCCACCTTTCTCTTGTAACCGCGATCCAATATGTTTTTTCCTGTTATTTTATATTTAGCAACTAAAATGAATGTGGGAATAATGGCTGTGTAATTTCAAAGATAATGCACATGTATAATTTTTATATATTCATTTTTCCCCCCAGCTCCATGCTGAATATTGCCGAGAGAAGGATACATACCTGTCCCATCGAGTGGTTCAGGCCTGGGAACTTGGCCAATTCATACAGTAAGAACTATAGCTGTAGGATTCAAAAAAAAGTTTGTGCTGTATTGGAATCCAATGACAGGTGCGGTGCCCCTATGTCCCCTTAAAGTTCACTTTAGTTAGCTAAAAGTTAAAACGTTTAGTTCAGGAGAAACTTGGTTTATTTCATACCAGTCTCTCTCCAGTGGGAGAGAGATTGAGAAGGATGTTTATTCATTAGGGATAAATTTCATATAACACTGTTTTTATCTCTCCTTTCAAAAAGCTCTTCTCTCTTGTTTTGTGATTCTCTCCCACCTTTCCAGGCATACCTCCAAAGGAGCTGATGTGGTGCTGCTTGGAGGGGATCTGAATATGCACCCAGAAGATGTTGGCATTCGGCTATTGAGAGGATGGACAGGGCTGCGAGATTCCTTCACAGCTGCAGAGAAAATTAAAGTGAGTCTCTTTGCGTGCACTTTAAGTACATGAATATGTCCATGTCTGATATTATCATCGAGACTCAGAAGCAATTATTTTCATTCATTCAAAAGCTTAATGTACAGTGTGACCTGTTTTATCCATTTGACTAGCTGCTTCTTTGTTCCCCTAAATTTAAATTTCTGCGATGGAAATCCTGTTCACACTTGCATTCTTGCAACTACTCTAAATGTTGTGTTAAGAGTGTCTGTTGTCTCTGATCTTCTTCTCAGGGCTGTGAAGATGGCTGTACCCTTGTGCCAGCCAACTGCTACAGCAACAAGACAGACCTGCAGTGTTATCCCCAGGGAATTCGTATTGACTACATTCTTTATAAAGTACGTGCAAGTTAATATTCTAGAAAACAGAGACTGAGCAAAGTGTTGTAGAGAGAGCTTGGGAAGCTGGTGAGAATGAAAGCTCTCATTTGAAAAACGCTTCCCACTGAACAAGGCAGCTGCTCCATTTTTTCATCTTTATCCAATGGTTCAGCTGCTTCTTGTTTACTGGTGTGTTCATTTGACAGTTGCTCCCAGAAGAGTGGCTTTTCAGGCGCGGAAGGTCCAGACAGTGCTAGTATGTGCAAAGCTAAGAGCAGAAGGGTTGTGCGGCACTTCAGCATCAAGGATATAATCAAAGGCACCTGTCTGAACTGCTTAAATCGAATGCACCTTTTTTTTTAACCAGGGCATGCGATGGTTGTGTGTGTATGGGGGTGGGGGTGGGGGTGGGGAAGCAGCTCCCTGATCCCAGGGAAAAACTGACTTAGTTGCAAAGAAACGCTATCCGAGCGCCCATGTCTGTTCTGAAGCATTGTGCAGCCTTAACATGTAGGTCTGTGCATTGCTGTCCTGGAGCATTGAAATAACCTGACTGAACCCAGAGCAACAATGCTTGACCCACAGCTATTGAGCCTTTCCATTTCAATCCAATAGCTTATGATGAAAAGATCACCTTTAATCTGTTAACCTGTTTTTCCAGTGGGAAGGGAAATACAGTTGCTTTCTTAGTCTGAATCTGAACTCTTCTAAGTAGCCTCTTGAAATACATTCAGGAGACTAAAATGAAGTTTGTCAGAACAGAAATACTTTTTAAGTTCTCCTTTAATTTGCCTTTAATTAACTGATCTTTATCATTAAAATGGAGGGTCATCTTAGATTTGTTGAGAAAAATATCAACTATTTACTATCTAATCTTTTGGGGGCAAGATAGGATTACGTTAAATCAGAGCTGTCTTCCTTTCAGAGGCAAGAAGCTACATATTGCCTAAATCTGTATATATAGCCAATATGTATTTTGTAAGTAGGCACTCATTCCTTTACAGTGTATTTTTCAGTACTTGTATATTGATTTTTCAAATTA